>JAGDQP010001875.1:79037-113567 GCA_022664845.1 Lepisma saccharinum
ACACACACACACACACACACACACACACACACACACACACACATATATATATATATATATATATATATATATATATATATATATATATATATAAATCACAGCCATATTCAATCCTCTAGTGGATGAGGCCTCTCCCCGAAGGGAAGAGTTGGTTTACTGCTCCCACGCTGACAAGACGGATTGGGAGGGGAGAGCCGAAGCTCTCACTGAGATCGCCACTGTATTTTATTCACAGCAGCTCCCCAATTCTCCTCACGATGCTGGGTCAACACCGAAATTGTTGAGCCCCACCGGGAATCGAACCCGAGACCGCTCGCACTGAAGTCGAGCGCGCCACCAATTAGGCTACACAGGATACTGTATGGAACAATATTGGATCAAAAAATCCATAGATAAATCGGGCCAAGAAATATGTAAAGACGCATTGACGCTTAAGTCCTGCCACACACTAGGCGGTTCAGTTGCCGCGATTCAACTGCAGAAAAAGAACCCATGCTTTCTTATGAAGCACCTTATATTTGGCGATTTGATCGCAGCGACAGGATTTACCCGCCGAGACAAATGAAATATCTGCGATTCCGACGAGATTTGTGGTGGGAGCAAAAAAATAAATCCATGTAATCTTATGAAGCACTGCACACTAGGTGTTCAGTCGCGCGATTTTGAACATGGTTGACAGTGACAAAGATCTTTTGCTTCATTTTGTGATCAAATGTCAGAACTGAGAAAGAATTCTTTGCCTCGGGAAAATAAACCGACTCTTGTCTGTCTGTCTGTCTCTTTCTTTCTTTCTATCTGCCTGTGTGTCTATTGTCTGATACTGTCTGGATGCATCCATACATCAACAGTTTTGCTTTTGGTTCATTTCGAACACAATAAAAGCTATTTTGACAATTATTTTAACTTACATTATAAAGTAAAAATGAAATTCCGAGAAGTGAGACATGTCAATTCTAGGAAATTACATTATTTTGGGGAGGTATTTTAATACGTACCGTGTCCTGAACGGACAAGTCAAAATCGTGAACCGAGCGCACAAGCAGGTATGTGGCGTGTTCTGAGCGCACCACAAGAAAAACTAGTAGACCAAGCAGGGTAGAAGGAACACCTTGAACAACAACTACTACTACACGGAGAAAAATGTTATTCGGAATTGCGTACTTGTATACAGGAATTCTCGAAGAAACAGGATTCGTTAGAAAGCTTGTATCGAATACATTCCCCGAAATGGTTTTACCCAGAATATTATTATATAGAAGTATTATAACGAATGATTTTTTTACAAGAATTCCCGTATGTTTTACAGTTCAATGACAATGTATTGAAGTACATGCCAGACATGTATTGCAGAATGAATGAGATGTTATACATGCCAAGCATGCAATTTTATCAGTAAAGAATGTAGTCATGTAAAGATATCCTGATGCATGTACAGTTTACATGTAAAGAATGGAAAATTGTACAGCCAGGAATGTAATAGTAACAGGACCTAGGATGATTATCACGTATAGTTATCCACACAGGACTGTAAATATCTCCAACCAGCTTACACGGCAAATAATATTATAGGTATATGTCTATGATTACTGTGGCGCTTAGGAACAACTTGGGCGACGAGAAACAAATACTCCACCAAGTCTTATTAAGAGATTTATTAAACAGAGGATTCTACATAATTGTCACTCTAATCAGAAGGTCTCCCCACAAAGTACAGACATACAAAGACTGTACATTAATTTGATGCACTTAATACTTTCCAACATTAAATTACTAATAAAGCAACAGTTACAGCTTAGTTACCATTCAAAGATCAACGACATTAAATGCTGTGCCGATAACTAAATAATAAAAACAACAATTTATTTACATATTAAAAAGTTGCTGACTTCGCTTTCCTCCTACCAAAAGTAGAACCATCTCTTGACCACCTTCTGAAACTAAAAAATAACACGTGCAATGTGCACTGATTATTCTTTTTTATTGATTAAATCTTCATTTTAATTATTCTCATAAAAGACAATGAGGTAAAAATTGATCGAATTAATACATAAACATTCCATATTTACTTTTGTTCCTCCGATGCGCCATCAGAACAAGTGTGTCTATTATCCTTACGCTTACTGTTCTTTCAGACTGCTCATCATGCTTTATCCATGAGTATTTATCTGATAAAAAGTGCAGAGAATATGGACTTTCTTACATTTCTCAGTTTAGACTTCTGCGGAGAATGTATTTTCAGCAGGATACATGAACACATTTCCGGTAGTTCCAGTTATTCTCTCATTATAATGACTTTTTGTAAAACCTAAATTTGGATTGCAATAATAGCAAACTGCGTACTGCAAGTCTTATAAAATTACTGTAGCAGTAACAAAATACCTGTCAGTTTTTACAGATTTAAAAAAAAAAAAAAAAAAAACATGACTGGAATGTAATTTCCGGACCGTCGATTTCTCTCAGTGTACTACTACTACTACTAATAATAATAATTGCCCTCAAGCACCTTCTACTTTCCTTATAACTAACTTCCTTTATGATTACAAAACCATTTTTTAACACCAAGTACGCTAAAAACAGAAACATAAGATTTCTTTTAAGTAATGCACAGAACAAAAATAATGCATCGAAAATAAAAGGGTATCGAATTTTTCTCATTGTTCGCCGGAATTCATAATTCTTATTCCAACGCTTGGATATGATTCTACATGTAAAACTAAAACTAAAACTAAAATACTCTTTGACATTTTGTCCTCTGAGACTTGGTTTCCAAATAACAAGCCCTTGGAAAGTTTCCCAACCAGTTTTTAAAAAACCTGTACCATTGAAACGAAAATACAAACATAGCATAACACGTATTGGAATAAGGGGGAACGGTAGCTTAGTGTTACAGCGCTCATATCTGGTTCCAGGGGTACCTGGTTCGATTCCAGGCCCCGCCATGTGCATTTGTGGTGGACAACATCGTGCTCGTGAGTTTTCTCGGGGTTCTCCCGCTTCCTTCCACTGTGTCATTCCACCAGTTGTTTCATCACTCATTTTGATCATTATCACGGCCTGAGCCTAGAGGCCTAACAAAAAAGAGCAACTTACTGTTCTACCTTATTTGTCATGATAATATTAGTGAATATAATTAGTTACACTTTACAGATATCTTTTCTTAATTTGCAGTTATTAAAGTTTAACTTTTCAAAAAATATCCCCCTTCTGCCCTTCAATATCCTGCTTGTGCTCTCGGTCCACGATTTTGACTTCTGCGTTCAGGACACGGAGTCTTCTAATATGCCTTCAGTTATATCTTAAGGGCATGAAATCTTAGATGTTGGGGAGCAAAGATAAACGTAGCCAGGAACCGACTTTTAATTTATTCGATTGCTAGTTGCGAAAGCGTAAAGATGTTCGACGCATAAAGATTTATTGTGGAAGTGGTGAAGAAAGAGTGTTTGTGGAAAATAAACAGCAGCGATTACAGCAACAGAGAACTGAAAACGAAAGCGTGGAATGAGATCGGCGAACAAATAATTATAAACTGGAATGAATTGTGAGCAGAAGAGAAATTAAAGCAAGGTAATTGTCTATTTGTGTATAACTTAGTTTCATAAATGCAATTTTTATTATAGATATTTAAGAAGGACAATAACTCAATTGCTTCTTCGTCTTCGGAGCCTCCTTTTTCTCGTAAGTAATGCTATGCATAGCATTTATGTGCTGCTAACCATCTTGTTTCTGCCAACACTGACAGCGAACTGAACATGGAACAGGTGTAGCATAAATCGAGCGACGAAGTCGCTTACACAAAAATGCACTACGATTTGGTGACGCGGTTGACCGCTATTTCTAACATCGAATTGGAGATTCCTATAACGCTAGAATTAAGTGCAGATTTGCACAAAAATCTGAAATCCTAAGTAAGTTGAAAATATAGAGAAAACGGAAAGAAAAACAGTAAATCCACTGTTTATAGTAATGAAATAATTTGTTTCAACTTTTAATATCAAACAGTAATGTAAATTAAATTTTTAGCAATTTTTAATTAAAATTTTGATTATTGCAAATCATAAATATTTAGATTTAATGTTTTAAAGCAGATATAGTATGATGTTATTAATAATTTGAAGAGTAGGTTTGCAGAAAAGTGTAATACGTAAAATACGTGTAAATGCTAATATTAATCGAACTTTTAACTAGTCCTATTAGTTTTAGTATTTTTTGTAGTAATTGTAGTATTAGATTTTGTAGTCTAGTACTACTAGTAGTAGTTGTAATAATAGTACTATTAGTAGTACGACAGTTAATATTGCCAACGTATTTCATTCACTTCGCACCAATGGGCGGATACTTTGGCTCGTATGTTCGCCATTGAAAATGCAACAAAAGAAGACGATAAGACAGCAGCCCCAAATTCGGCAGATAGATACGGTAAGTTACAAGTAGCAAATAATTAAATTTACCGCTCGGTGTGATGCATGATGACGTGGCGACAGTGTAACAAAACTGTCGAAGGTAAGTAGCCTGTGGGTCCAACATGGGTGTTCGGAACGGCCGCAGCATGGCGAGGCATAGAGAGGATAAACCCTTGGATACTCTCCTGGGGTATTTCAAGCTATTCCTCTTCAACACGATGCCACAGCTCATCAACTGTAGCTGGGGAAGGTCGCTGGCATGAGAGGCGTTGTGCAATCATGGACCAGACGAGTTGAATCGAAAAGAGATAAGGTAAACGCACCGATTAAGGAACCAGGGGAACATTGTGTCCAGTCAGGAAGTCTAGGACATTACGTGCCGCATTGAGGTGCGCGTTCTCCTGCTGGATTCATTATCCCGGCAGAATCTGCATTAAAGGGACAACAACCAAATCCAAAACATTGTCGATGTACCATTCACTGATCACATATCCGTCAGCGGGGAATAAAAGTGAAAGAGAACAGAATCCAATAGCACGCTACAGCATAACACCCGGTGTTGGACAGATATGGCAATGTAAAACGCAAGCATCGCCTGGTCTAGTGCCACGGTACCGCCAGTTAGGATGCGGCCATCATGATGCTGCAGAAAGAAGAGGGATTCGTCTGAAAAGAGGATGTCGTGCCATTCGGCTCTCCAAGTGATGTTCGCAACACTATTGTAGTCGCGCATACGTATGATATGCAGTGAGCGGAAACCGTAGGAATGGGTGCCGTGGAAATATATCCCGTTCTGGCAGACGACGTTCAACATCCGCCAGTGCGTGCGTGAGTGTTTGGGATGTGGCTCTTCGATCCACCAGAGCCATTCGCACAAGCCGCCAGTCCTTCGGTACGCAGTATGGAGCGATCGTTGGGATTCAACATGGCACTGCGTTGTGCCTTCGTGGAGCCGTCGAGTCCATATGCGGTACACTGTGGACTCAGTCCGTCAAATACGGGCACCAATGTCGGGGAAGGATAAACCGCACTAGAGATGTGTTTTAGTTTTAAGCACAACATAGCAATATTTCTTTTCAACTTTTGCAAACCAAATTTCAAAGCTAGAAGTAACCGTCTATTGTAACGCACTTATTATCGCCGCAAAAATAACTATTAGCTGCTGTATTTCTTTGAAACTACCTACGGCCTATGTTTCGAATAATTTTGGAGTAGACGGACGTGGTTAACTTGAAAATCTGGACTTTTCAAAAAACTTTGAGATAATGATAATTAAATGTAACAAACATTCAAACTCTAATTTGAGTTTCGTACGGGGCATTAATGTTTTTGAATTTGAAATTCATTGCATTCATACCATTGTAACTGGACAAAGTCCATAGTTACTAAAAATTGCACATATTAAATAAAGTCAATCAAAGATTTTATCTAATTTCGTAACTTGCAGAACTGAAAACTTACATGAGAATTTTTGGAGGGGAAAATTACAACTTGGCGGGCGGAGACTTTCCTTTCTAAGGACTTTGCATAAAACACTGGTCATAATCGAATCATAGGCAGAGTTCATCTAATGTTCTTAGAAAAGTTAGCACATTCAGGGCTTGTTCGGAAACACATAACGAAGTTCACGGATTATACGATCTTAACTCTGAGAGTAATTTTCATGAAATTGGCTTTTTTCGTCGTTTCCGAACGCTCCAAACCGTTGTCATGGTAACGATAGACACCGACTCGCATACATATCAAAGAAGTAAACGAAAATAGAAAGTGTGATTATAATTAGACACACGATCTTTAAAATACGAAGCAAGCTTTTTTCTTAGATAGGTGCTATTCAAACAATATCGTTACTTAAAATCATGTAGGTCCCTCCTTTGGAGAAATAACGTCTATATGCTTCAAGTTTTATGTTGTTATACTTGTATAACGAACGTAGAAATATATTCGTTGCATTTGGCCAACAGTAGAATAAATCTATTCTCTTAGATACAGGAATTATCTGGCTGAAATACCTATAAATTTCTACGTCCAAAATTTCCATGACTTCGCCAACGAAGTCACATTTACGGGCACGAGCAAGTTCCAATTAGCGTTCACATGTTCCTAAGAATGAAGCTCTATATAATAATTTGCCAGGAATTAACTTCTTAGTAAAATTCTATTGCCAAGAAGGGAAACCAATGAATAGACAAAGGATGTAGTTTAACAGATACTTGACAAATGTCATGCTCGAAAAAGTGTTTAATATGGGAAAGTAAATATTGAGTAAATAATCAATGTTTCGGATGAACCGTTATGTTAATCTCTTATGCAAGGTAGTTGTTCCAAAATTGTTTCCTACTGCAGAAATTAGTCATGACAAGGATCCTATACCTCTAGATAAAGCAAAAATGGTTTCACGATGCAAAAGGCTATACATTAATCACGTGGAAGGTAGGAATTTTAACGAGGTTCACGAAGCCAGAGCCAGTTCGTCTAGTGCGCGAACGAAATTAACTGTGATTGAGTTTCCGAACTGATAACTATATGAACGAACTTCACGAAAGTGGTTTCCGAACGCTTTGTGAGAGGACGAAATTAACGCGTTTAACTCGTTTGGAGTTCCTGAACGCGCCCTGATTGGGCTTGTTCGGAAATACATAACGAAGTTCACGGAATGCACTATGTTAACGATGAAAATTGTTTTTCGTGAAATTAGTTTTCTTCGTTATTTCCGAACGCTCCAAACCGTTGTCATGGTAACGATAGACACCGACTCGCATACATATCAAAGGAATAAACGAAAATAGAAGGTGCGGTTATATGTAGGGACAAGACTTCAAAATACGAAGCAAGTTAGTTTCTTGGAGTGGTTTTCTTCAAACAATAACGCTACTGACCAAAATGTAAGCCCTTCCTTTGGAGAAATAAATTCTATACACTTCAAAATTTATTTTGTTTCGCTTCTATAATGAACGTAGCACTCTGCTTGTTGCATTTGGTAAACAGTAGAATAAATATGTTCAAGTTGATACAAGAATTATCTGGCTGAAGTACCTGCATATTTCTACATTCTTCAAAATTTCCATGACTTCCCCAGTTAAGTCACATTTACGGCACAAGAAACATGTCCCAATTAGTGAAGCTCTGTGTAATAAATTGGAAGGAATTAACATGTTAGTAAAATGCTATTGCTAAGGAAGAAAATCAACAAATAGACAAAGGAACTATTTTAACAGATACTTGAAAAGAGTCACAAGAGTCCAATATTGCTTGCGGTTTACGATAGTTTTGACCGAAATAAACTGAAACCATTCTTTCGGAGTTATTCCTGTCACGGAGCTGGAACCTAATTCAGTTCCAGAGGAAAAGCTTTGGCTCCAGTTCCGATTTTTGGCTCCCGCTTTTCTCGAGCTTGACCTGTCTGCCAAGACATTTCTTCTTCTCTTGAAAAGTTTTCGCAATGGTTCCGAGGATCGCTTGCTACACGTTCTTGTATAATAACATTAAGCAGAAATATGAATAGAAAACTCGGAACTGTTGTGCGAGTTTCTACTTTGAAGGACTGGTAGGAGGGGATTCAAAACCTGAAAAATGTAAACAGCAATTGCTTTTTTAACCCCTCGTAGTCCCGTTGTTTATCCTAGACGAAGGGGGGATCCTAGTACTAGTGGTTGCTGTTAAGTTTCAACCTACAAACCTGTTTGGGTACAAATATCAAGATTTTATCCCTGGTTGCCATGATATTCGGCACCAACAACCGGGGATCAAATCCTCAAGCACCAGGGAAAATCTTCGACATCGCCCCAGGCAAATCAAACACTGTCTCGCTGTGAAGAATGATACTTTCAAAAATATATATGGCTTCATTCTCTTTAAAAAATATTTATGATCTTTAGGTACCTCAGGTCGGGGTAGAGTGGGGAAAGGCTGTTGAAAGGAAAGTCGGCCAGAGCCTATTTTGTAGGATTTTCTATTCTTCTCCATATCCATACTTCTAAAACATCCATTTTCTAAAATTTTCGTCGAGTCCATATTTTGGTTCCTTACAACAATATTCAAGACAGAATACTTTGTCAATGATTTATCGTTTTTATCCTAATATGGCTGACGTGTGTGTGCGTTTAATGTGTAACCAAACTATTTACCCAAACCTTTCAACTGAAATTATGGAAATTCTTCTTCTTATTATTATTATTATTACTTATTGGTGGTGGTTGTAATGCTGATAGCAGTATAGTCTTAGTGAATCTATCTGGATTTTGTACGTTTCTGAAACTATTTTGTGAAATCATCATCATTATTACTATTATTGGTGCTCTGTCGAAAGTGGGACATGACGTGCTCTCTATTCATCTCAATTTAACGCTTTTCCTATCCTCTTTGCGCACCATTCATCTTCCTTAATCCTGTAAAGAAGTTGTATTCGTCTCATCCCTCGGTTTATTTTCCCTACAACGTTTATTCAATTGCATTATTGAGTCTACAACTTTGCATAATCTATGTCGTAACCAGTTGCTTTTTTCTCCTATATTGCCTCTAGTGCTATTCGTCTCTTCCCTACTCTCTTCAGTATGTCTTCATTACACAAGTGTTAAAGTTGATTTTCTATTCTCCTCCATATCCATACTTCTAAAACATCCATTTTCTAAAATTTTCGTCGAGTCCATATTTTGGTTCCTTACAACAATATTCAAGACAGAATACTTTGTCAATGATTTATCGTTTTTATCCTATGCAAAGCAATAACAAGTGGCCAACGTTTCACCTTGGTCAAGAGCCATTGCTCATAAATCGAAATAAACACCGTCAGTTTAAATAATAGTAAAAATTCCAAGTAAAGTAATCTTGGTCTGAGAGTGTATGTAATACAGATTCCAGCCCTATTTATTTCCCTCGTGGTTATGAGTTAGGTATTGATTTAAAACACTAAACTACACAATGAAGATCCCTTAATGTTCCTTAAAATATGCCCGTCACCAGCTACAAACCAAAGAGCTAGTAACGATATATTAAGTTAACACCATATTTACACTCACAAATGTCAGTTTTGTACACGGCCAGGAAAATTCTAAGCCGCGAGCTCCTCCTAGTTACACTGGCTACGGATTTGCGTTAAAATACAATTCTCCAGGCGTGGGAGTTAAATCTGGAGAGGGTAAGATTATTTCGTTGAAAGTATTGTTTGCCAATATTTAAAGAAAGCATTTGAGATATTCCTGACGTCATGTTCACTAGTAATGAGTGTGTAATCGAAATAACTTATGCAGAATTTTATTTTCGTAATTATGCTTTGGTTGGCTACACTCTTCGGAGCCAAATCCGGAGCCATTTCGGAACTAAATGAACGCATTAAATTAAGCTAGGGAGAACTTTTCTCGAAGAGGAGAGGGCTGCCTCTGACCGAAGACTTAATTATTTTCGCCACTTGTTGCCAACTCTATTGCCAAATTTTTCAGAATGAAAGAACTGTGTTTGGGGTGTTTCAACCACCTCTTTGAAAGGCGCTTAAATATATCGTGCTTCTTGTTGGATCTCCGAGCGAGAGAGAAAAAAGTGTTTAGTGCAGATCAATGAAATAATTAGAGATGGTAAGGAATGTTGTATCGGGTTGTATCTGAGACTTCTTTTACGAACTAAGAAAGATTTGTCACTGAGAGGCTTAGTCGGGCAGTACCTTCTAATTGACTTTCGCTATATCTAGAGGATGGTAAGGATGTGAAAGTTGCTGGAAATAACCTCAACTTTTTCTAAAAAATCTATGTTTCTTATTTTTCATCTTCATCGAATAAAATGCGTGAATAATTGGGAATTACCTTTTCTGTTATACGTTTACAACATTCTCTGGTATTATTAGCAAAGAAACATTAATTTACACTAGTGAAGATCGCTGACAAAACGTTCGTTAGATTTTTCTAAATAAGGAATAAACATAATGAAATGATCAAATTTAATGTATCATTGGTAATAACTAGGAACTAGGTATTTTTTACTAATTGATACAGACTGTAGATGGCAGTCTGGCTTCACTAAAAATATCTCTACCAGTCAGTTCATTTACGGCCTTCAGGCTAAGATAGAATAGAGAGAAGTTGAAAGTAGTATACCGGTGTTAGCCCACGTTACTAGAGAAAATCCTGGAATAAACTTAGTAAACATTGACGGGGATTGGGTTCGAGCCCAGGTAGCGCTGAAACCGGGTCACTTTCGCTAACCCGAACATAGGTGACTCGGTCCGAAAATTGACCCGGTCTGGGAACTATATTGAACTGAGCATTTCGGCGTCGTATTTTTTGTATTCTAGGGTAATACCTCCGATCGTGGTAAGTCATAAAAGAAATACTGTTCAAACGTAAGGATATAATTATAATTTGTGGTTTGACCACCGGATTGAAACCGGGTCAGACTGGTTTTTAATCACAAACCCGGTAACCCGCTCAAAATTTGACGCGATTGACCCGTTTCAGATCTGAACTTAAGAATATCTGAGTGTGAAATAAACGCTCAATCAGCTGAGGTGCGTCGTTCGATATGAAGGACAGTTCTAAATAAGCATTAACGTGGTTTATTTGGGGTTTCCGGTCACACAGAGAGAATATGGAATGGTTCCTTGAATTAAAACCACGGAGATATTCACTTAAATCTTTCTTCTCTTAACGACGACGAAGTTAATGATGAGAAACAAAGATACGAGTTATTGTTAAGATGCTAAAACTTAATTTTAATTGACTGAATTTGAAATTAATTTTGATATTTAGGCATATAAGGCTTAGGTCGGGCGGGATAGGGGAGGGGAAGGGATGCGGGAAGGTGTCGGTCAGGGCTTAAGTTAAAGGTATCGTATCGGCATTTGCCTACCTGATGAAATACCTCAGTCAGGATTGTCGACCGCTGGGATTGAACCCACGACTTCCTGAATTTCGTTTGAGGTCAATGGAATGATGATTGGACAGAGACAAATCTAAAAATTGATTACGAGAGCTCAGTGCTTTTGAGATGGGTCAATGATAACACCTAAAGCTTAATGGGCTTAGTACCCACAAAATAAAGGCAATGAAGGAAAAGTTAAAATCCTCCCCCAGTATCTTGAACTTTAACAACACTACTAGTAATTTAACTTCTCTAGTTCGAAGTAGATAAATAGTTACTTGCAACGCAATAGGAATAGTATTAAGTTTCCTTACTTAAAGAAACTATATTACATTTATCTCTAGAGTAGCATTAAGGCCTATGCAAAGAATTGACTTACAATTTAAAAACAAAAATCGTGGAGGAGGGCCTTATTTCATGAAAAGAACTTTCATATGCCTGCAAGCGCCATTCTTTTGTACATTTGTTTTCCAGTTTTTTCCCACTTTTCTCCCTTAGGCAATGGGACCTGCTGCACGAACCATTCATTCCTTTCCATGCCATAAATCATGATACCTTTTTCGCTCCAGAGAAGAGAAGGTTAAGGTGGGAACCTCGCTTGGAACCAAAACCCGCTCGGAATGTAAGGGGCTGAAGGAATATAAGAACTTCGGAGCCGGAACCAAAAGAACTTATCCCCAAAAGGAGCTGAAACGTCCATTACTATTTTACAATTTGAACGAACTCAGGTTTTATTAAAGCTAAAACCGCATGCTTTTCTTAAGAACCTGTCCTTGAACTGAAGTAATCAGAAAATACTGTCATAATATGCACAATCGAAGAGTGACTGTCATAGATACAATAATTTTGTACTCTGTTATTCTTGCTTTCAATGACGTTTCTAGGTAAATAATTCTTCAATGATTTCATTTTTACCGGTGCTGCTATCTAGTGACAGGTGCAATATCTAACAGCAATCCATAGCTCGAGAAAGTATTAAATATGAGAAAATAAAAGTAAATCAATTGTTTAAGATAAACCGTTGTAGTAATTTGTTATGTAAATTAGCTCCATCAAGATTGTTCCCTACTGCAGAAATAGCAGCCACGGCTAAAATTCTAAGGCAGATATGTTAATTTTAACGTAGTTCACGACGTCATAGCTAGTTCGTTTCGTGCACGAACGAAATTAACTGATAATGAGTTTCCGAACGGCTAACTAAACGAACGAACTTCACGAAAGGGATTTCCGAAGGCTTGGTAAGAGAACGAGATTAACGCGTTAGACTCATTCGTAATTTCCGAACGGACCCAAAAGCAAACTACTCGACTTGGAATATTTAACCTTGCGGTTGCGTACGATTTCTTACCGTATTTGAGTTGCGAGGATGCGTAGCTGATCGATGCTCATTTTGTTAAAACCTGGACAATTATAAATGCACTATTTGTACACATTGGACATGAAGAAATGAGACTAAACTCATCTTAAAAGACCTAAATTCCTAGTAATTATGGGAGGATATGCTGATGTTACACATTTTTTAGAACATACATTTTACTATTTTATTTGATTGTTTTAAACAAAGTTTCTAGCAAGGAATCTATTTTGGTCGATTGGAATTTAGAGTGATTTGAGCAAGTTGTTTACTTCTATATTTAAGAATCATGCCCTTAGATACATGTACCTCTTACTTTGTTCACTACTTAAGTCCCTGTCTTCACACGAGGTGAAGGATTTAAATGTTCCTTAAAATAGCGTCTTTAACAGTTTCACTTGCGTCTTCCTCTTGTCTTCCTAACACACACATATGAACTAAAGTTCGTTGTTTCTTTCAAGTTCATTGGATACTAGATAATGTTCTAGTCCTGTTAAAGTTCGATGATGTTTAAATAAAACTATGTTGAATTCGATTGAATTCACTTTTAAAACACACAAGCGCAGCGTGCAAGTTCACAGTTTGAAGTCAGTACTGTAACAAGAATAACTAGCCTGCGGAGTCAAAGTTCTTACTGGTTTTATGATGTTCGATTTTGGCTTGTTACGTGCTTTTCTCATATAGTACACGGGACATAGCTGTTATGGATGTGGGAAACGGAATTAAGAACGATGTTTGCATCATAAGACATGCAAGAAGAAGTGAGAAATAACCTGCCTGGTTCTCTTTAGTTAGCACATTTCTGATCTTTTTAGCATAGTTTTCGACACTTGTATTTAATACGGAACTTTTAGTAATCACGTATCTGAAATACTTTTCTTAAAATTACGCGTCTAATTGTTGGTTAATAATTTCCTATTATATAACTTTGTGCTAAGAATTCTCAGGGGCGATGTGACAAATAAGTCTTTAATTTTTTTAGAATAATTGATCGTGACCAACTGATGAGATGGCATCCTCTTATTCATTTCTGTATTGGGAATAATTGTCAAAATGGCCTTGTTAATTTGAACTTGCGATGTTGTTATGTAGTTTTACTTCTCGCTGTATTTCTTCCTATTAGTCGTGAATAACAATGGCCATGAGGTCCCATGTTATTGCTGGTCACCTGTCTGATGTAAGAAGGTGATTGCTTCTTACTTTTAAGGGCGTCGCCTGCTTTTGAATAAGATTAATTTCTACTGTTTGTATATTTTGTATCTGTAAAAAGGGCTGATTTTACCTTTGATTTCTTTGAATATTTTTATAATTATACCTGTTATATTCCATAACTCTCATATCTCCAAAATAAATTCTTTGTAAGTTGATCAGATTATTTCGTTAGAGTTTTAGTTTTAGCTAATAGCAATTTAAATGTTGGTTCCATATTATATATTATTTCGATTACGGTTGGAAAGGGAGGCAACTGAAAGTGAATATCTCAATTCAATGTGAGCGGAAGATGATGACAGACTTTTAATGTACTAGGTACAGCATGTTATTGGACATGCACACGTACAGTGTCTTCGCCCTTCGCGCAATGACGTTCTAATTTCTTCAATTTATCACTTCTTCGACAATTTCAATAAAATGGGATTACTTCAGTAATAGGTGTTACGTGGCCACGAAAATTCGTCACATGTTACTCTTACCGGATGTGATACAACTAACAAGATCGGTATGAAACGTAGAAATTTGCTCAGATCTAAACAATCACCTCATTGGCTCAATTATTTCGGGAAACATGAGAGGTCAGAAATGCAGATCAGTGATGCAGAAACATTCGTTCTCAGTGTTAGGAAAAAAATTACAATTCCGATTGGCTCATGAAAATGTTACATTTGAAAACTTAGTGCCATCTTCACGAAGCTTTTACAATGTTATCATGGGTTCGATGTACTAAATGGAAAGAAAGACCTCGATCCGCTTAATTATGGCTATGAGCTTTCTGGTGACACATTTGTGCCATTAATGACGTTAGCTTACCAGAAGATTATCCACTTCCTTGTACGTACAGAAAGTGTGGACGACAAAATGCATGCCCTTGTCGTCTTAACAGCATTCCATGTTTGAGATTTTGTAACTGTGGTGCAAAGATCAATACAGAAATCCTCACACTTTTGACGATAACTAATTTTTGTTTCCTTCTTATTGAAATACATATGATTATTGTCTAACGTATCAGAGTAATTTGTATTCATTTACAAAATTATTTTATTCCAAAATTGAATTTATAAAATTAAATATTTTATTGAAATCTGACGATTATGTACCTGTTTACTGCCAAACATTTAAACTGCACTAAAGATATTTCATAGCTGTAACTTTGGCAGATTAAATGAGATCGTTATGACTTTTTTTCAATTATATTAGAAAATTTAATTCTGTGAATATGCTTACTCTACATAAAATAATATATCTGCCATTATTTTCATGATAATCACATATCAATCACATCCACAGTATTGGCGGCCATTTAAAAAATATATGTCAGTGTTGCGCGCTGACGCCATGTTTATGACGTTCCCACAAGTTATCGTGGTAATTAATTGATGGCAAACAGCTGAAAAATATTTATTTTGAAATGTACCATAATGACACATATGTGTAGAGAATTCCACGGGCTACATACATACATAGACCATTGGTCCATGGTCTATACATAATTACACCCAGAGTTATAATAGATTTAAAGTAAATTCTGGGATTTAGGGGTCTTGACCTCTTGGATCCACTCTATCATGACGTCTCTGGTTCAATATGATATCTTCTACTTCACTTCCTTTGATTTAATGTAAAGAATGAAAATTTTACATCAATCCGATGCGGAGCGATGTGTATCGAAATTTTAAGTATTTCGCTTAGTTTTGAAAAGTCGAAGGTCAAATAACACTATACCCTGTATCACTTAAAATCGACTAACTCACTCAAGTTTTAAAAAAGAACAATGCTGTTGGTTGGTATCGTTAAGAAAATCAGATAATGTTCTATTGCGTTCAATTTGAGATTTTCTTAAATCTGTGAGAGTTTATAGTTATTTGCTTTTAAAGTAATATCGTGATTAGGGCAAAACTAAGTTTTTTAATATTAGCAGCCATATTTAAATATGGCGACTATATCTAAACATTATATCAATTTTAGTTGTTGTGACAAATCATTATCTTCAATTTGATGCAAGAACGAAGTTTTTACGTTAACTCTGAGAAGTCGGTATTTCGCGTGGACGCCATTATGTTCATGGCCACTTTGAAAAAAGTGACGCACTTCGAACCATGTGACCAACACGAAAAGCATTGTGACGATGTACTCTAACCAATTCAAAAAAGAAAATGTACGAGGGGCATTCAGAAAGTAATACCTTCAAGCCCACTACTTGGCCAATAGTACTGCAAACATTCTGAACTGTTTATCATTAATGCACTGATGTTTAAACTACACAATGTCACTTGTTTCACCTTTCTATTTCTTCTTGGAGTATTGGAGCAATCCGTGGCATCCAGTGGTGACATCCGGTGAAACAGCGGCTGAATTTGTGACTGTGAAATGTTGTGCGCCCAGCAAAATTCATCACCGTATGACTCTCCTCACCTCTACTTCGCCAAAAAAAATCAAAGTTGTCCCATCTGCTGGCAAAGTGTTTTTGACCCTGTTTTGGAATTGGGATGGGGTCGTGCATACTGAATTTCTGCGAAACGGTCATACAATAAACTCAGATCGCTACGTTGACACCCTAAAGCGACTGCGGGCCATATTACAACGCACTCACAAAGACAAACAGGCAATTCTACTCCACAACAATGCTCGTCTGCACACAAGCCACAAAACTCAGGAAGCTCTGCAGCGCCTGATGTTTACGGACATTTTGCCTCATACTGCCTATAGTCCGGATCTTGCGCCCTGCGACTTTTGGGTCTTCCCCAAACTTAAGGATCACCTTAAGGGCCAACGCTACAGTTGTGACGCGGAGGTGGAAGCAGCAGTTCGGCAATGGTGTCGCCAGCAGCCATAACAATTCTTCGCCAACGTCATGAAAAATCTTGTTTAGCGTTGACGCAAATGTGTTGCCCGTAATGGGGACTATGTTGAAAAATGATGCCACCATTTGTAGCTGACATTGCAAGATATCCACTGATACATGTATTGGTGCTATCTGTCAAACACAAATAAAGGTATCGCCTTAGAGGCATTACTTTCTGAATCACCCTCGTATATCACATGTTCTACAGGACTGTAGCAGGCTCCCTCACTATGGAGCAGATATATTCAAAATGACGTCATACGAATGAAACGTCTATTGTTTCTATAGAGCTGCATAATATAAGGAGGAATAGAAGGTCTAGTTTTGGCATGATCTTATGCGAAATAACATAACTTCGTTAATGTACCGTTACAATGCTGTTTCTTGGGTGGCATCGCTGCACGCATTGTAGGTATAGACAAGAAATAGATATATATTCTCGAGGCACATGGCAGATGCGAAAGGTGGTCATATCTTTTTCTAAAGAAAAAAAGGAAGAAGAAGAAAAGGTGAAAGGAAGGGAAGAATAGTACAGAAATAAGTGGCAACGTTTGCGTCCAAAACACAGAGATTTCTTCCACATGTCTGTGGTTTAGAAGAAAACATATGGTGAGCTAAGGCTTTCTTGTTTTGGACGATTGCATACACGCTTCCTGTTGTCTGACCCTGAATGACGGAGCATGTAATCGCGGTACTGGTTTTTGAATGATGTCACCATTCTGAGTAAGATATCAGAGTGCTGTCCGTTAAGGCTCAAGTGTTTCTGATTCAAACTATTTACCTTTGTTTTAGTAGTGGTTAACATACAGATGAAGTGAAACAAATGAAAAAATCTATTATTATGTTTGAGATTTTATGATAAGCTCTGTTTGCCAATACAATGTCAAACTGAACGGCAGGTAAAGTGTTGACTTTTTATTCAGGATGTCCTGGGTTCAATACCAGCGGCCGATCATCCTGAAAAAGGTTTTCGCAGGGTTGTTCTCAAACATAACAGGAGAATGCGGGATGGTACCTACCAACTAGGCTCTGTCCAACTACCTTCCAACATTCTTTACACTACCCTATCCTGGCCTCAACTTGAGATGCCTAAGGGCAATAAATAAAATTTGAAACGTGAGGATAATTAGTTTCTCCAAATGTAGTATGGTACTTTGTATATAAAAATCTTTTTTTATTATTAATTGTTCGAGCAGGAATCTTGTCTGATTTTAATTTAATTCATTCTGTATGGATTTTAATGTTTAAGTCCTTTAGACAACTTTGGCTCAGATTGGATAAGATGAAGAAAATGGGAGGAAACGGGAGAACCCCGAGAAAACCAACACACACTGTGTTTCTCTACTACAAAGTACACATTACGTGAGTAGGGTTCGAACTCATTCTCTACGATACAAATCGAGAATATCTTTCTTGACACATATCTTCCAAATGACAAATACTATGTTTTTGAACTTCAATGATATAATAAATGGTTGATCAGAACCTAAATCCAGGTTCAAAACCTCATCTCAGAACCGAAAATCCGTTTCTTCTAAACAAATTTTAGATTCGGATCTGGATCTTAGAACCTGGTATCCGGTTCCAGATCCTAGAACCGAGGATCCGGATCCAGGTCTTAGAACTGAGGATCTGGATTTTGGAACCAGATACCCGGATTTGGATCTTGGAACCGGTTCTCGGATCCGGATCTTTGAACTAGGTACCCGGATCCGGATATTGGAACGATCCGGTTCTCGGTTCCTTCAGGATCCGGTTCTGCCCACCCCTAATTTAGAGAAAGTAGCAGTGAAACAGTAGCTAATACGCTACTTTTGATCATGTCTATTTACACCTGTTTTTAAGGATTTACTGTTTTTTTTTGCTTTCTCTCTTTGTGTATTGCATAGATGCGCGATCCATTCTACATATTAAATCCGGCATATATTAGATTTTAATTTTTTACTTTTATTTTCTTCTTCAAACTGCCGATTTAATTTTTATTTAAGTGAATTAAATTTGTGTTACACTTTGTTCAATTATTTTTTGTCAAGCATTTTTTATATTTCGATATAAAATAAAAATATAACCGGTTTACCTAGAGCTTTTTGGTCCTCTACTCTGGTCTGTCCACACTTGATATAATAATGATTATCTGATAAAGATACAACTCTGCAATGAATTCTATTACTCTGGGTTAACGAGGGAGATTTTATTGGGGTTTATATAGATACATGAGTTTGATACAACATGGGGCAATATTGATGACGATTATGAATTCTCCAAATATTACGCTTACTTCGAAGAAGTTCTGTAGCTGTTAGTGGTACAAAATGCACAACAATATATAATTTGAATTTCCTGCGAGAGATAGTTTCCTGACATTTTGATCATCCTTTACACTTCTCGTCCGTATGTGGTATGAGTGAAGTGGATGTCAGAATTGTTTGGTATTCAGTCGTATAATAAATGCATTCTTGAATAGTAGTCATTTGATGCACCCTATCAGTATCTATTTAGCACAAAATGCAGTAATTATAGAAATTACTTTACCCTTTTGTTGTTCTTGTTTTAAATGTGTGTCATCAGTCTTTCACTTCAAATCACCCAAATAATCATCAAATATTTCTGATTACAATTTATGTACCAAATATCAGCTTAAGTGTAAATTTACCCTCCTACAAATGTCTGAGGATCGTGAAAACAACATCCCAAAGCAGACGGTGAACACGAATGATCTCCAGGTTCCTGAACGACTTTCGATATCAGGACGTAAGTATAAAGAGGGACAACCAGATAATAAACATAAAGAAATATGCCACGAGTAGGTGTTGTGGAAATGTGATTTAGTTTGTGTTATATAGCATCCAAGTATGGATAGAATTATGTTGTAATATTGCAAGTTAGTGAAATGTACTATTGACTTTTAAGCTCATAAAATATAATTAACAAAGTGATGGTATATGTTTAAGTATGCATTCACTATTATTTTTCTTGTTCTTTACATTGAAACTTTATTTTCTTTGGCGACCTGTATGCTGTTAAAACCGAACAGTTATTCCGTCATTAACATACGGAAACTCCTACTGTGAAGGACACTTGGCAACCTTATCAAGGAATTTCACAAACACAAACTTCATTCCATAAAGCACATTTTAATAATTTATTTTTTAAAGCCCAAAAATAACATAGATTTACAAAAATAAATGTGAGACAGTTTATTTTTCAAAATTGTATATAATGTGGTAAGAAACGTATATTTTAAATGTTTAGATATAATAAGTTTCCAGGTTTTAATGAATAGCAGAATTGTTGGTGATACAAAGCACAAAAAATCGAAATTACGAATATATGTAACGAAATTAGAACTAATAAGACCCCATATATTTTATAAAAATGTGAAGTGGTGGAATTCATTCTTAATTTTTCAAGAAAAGAAATCAGAAAATAGCTTGGATCTTCTCAACTTAGTATTCAACAAATTTCAGTGAATAATGAATCCAAATACAGAAGTATATTAATGAATATCATGTCACCGAGTTAAGTTCCATTTTTTCTAGAATGTATCGTCATTAAACAATATTTAATAATGACCATATTCCAATTTTGCTTTAAAAATTAAATTATTAAACGATTTAAAAAAGGCACAAACCGACAATATAGAACTTGAGCTAAGAATAAAGTTACTCTTTTCATTTACATTAGAGAAAACAATAAAAAAAATTAAATCCAAAATATCATCTTTGCATTAAAATACATTTTTGATGCTTACATAAACTTGAAAGTAGGTTAAAAATTAGTGACATAAAAGTTTAAAATTAAATACATGAATGATTACACCATATCGATTAAAAGAATACGTAGTTACTTTCCACTTACCACGTCTATATTAGAATTTGTATATTGCAGTGCTGTAGGCTTAGTTAAAATGCAAGATTACATTGTTTACAGGCAGAGGATCAATACTGAAATAGCTTATTTATACTTACACATAATTAAACTGTTTAGAAACATGTATTCAAGGTTCACAACTGAAATATATTTTATAAAATCATGTTTCGGAACGTTTAATACATAGGAGAATACGTTCGTTTTATGTAATATTTGCTAGACTAGTTGTAGGAATGAATATATCAATGGGATGGATGAGGTAAACTCCAAATCCGGGGACTTGTTTGGACCTAAGTTTATTTCTTCAAATTGCAACACCTAATTTTAGTGACAGATTTTTGCTTCGATGGAGAAAAAAATCTCCTCGAAACTAGAAATGGGACAAGTGCTCATACGCTGATTAATGGTCAGAAGTTCCGGAACTCTAGAATCTGAGAGTTGTTGTTTATGAAAACTTATTGGAAAAGATATTCTTAGAGTATTAACCCTACCATTACCAAGGTACTTTTGGAACACAATAAGTACCAAAGGGGCCTCTGAGTCCTACAAGTAAAATGTCTTTCCCACGAAAACTATTCTATACTGTCTGATATGAACTTTCGGTGTCTAAGACCGAATTAGAAATGATAATAATAAATTTCTGAGCCTAGCAGGCCTCCTTTGGTAATGCCAGGGTTAAAGACAACGAATGTTGATTTCGCAAACCTTCATAAGGCTCCACAGAATCCGAGTCCATGGTCGTAATGAGATACTTTAGTTACAACTGTAGCGTTTGATGCTAATGATAAAACACCACAATATGCACTAATAGCGCATAAACATGCGATACCGACGGCGATATAAAAGTTATTTTCATTGCGTTTACTGTTATACGAGAACCATTAGGCACCTCAATGCAGGACAAAGCTATTCCTCGCCGTTTATGGTGGATTAAAATATTTTGAGTATCTACCTAATAATTTTTTGTATCTATATACACAGTTATGATTCATGTGAAACCCTTTCAAAGAGGTAAAGATGGTCTAGAAGGGTGATATAACTAACCTCCATTATTTCTCTAAACATTTTGCTACAGTATTAACATATACAGGGTGTCCACAAAGTCCGTTGTCACCCCGTGTATCTTCGAAACGACTGCAAATATAAGCAAACGCAGAAACACGTGCTTGGTTGTTTTGAGGGGCTTGAATTTTTAGCTATAAAATTTCCACCCCAGACACCCCAAATTGGGGTACTTGAATTGGGGTACTTGAATTGGGGGGGGGGGGGTCAACTTGAAAATTGCAAATGGCAAAGGTGGTCGAGTAATGTATCGTTTGAAAGGTCTCGGCAAAAGAAATATTTTCCCGAAAGTTTCAAATCGCTTTGTTGACCCCATCCAAAATGGCTGCGGTTACATTTTGTGTCCATAAAGTCCGTTGCCTTCCGTCCGTGTATCTTCGAAACGACTGGGAATATTAAAAAAACGCAAAAACACGTAATTCATTATTTTAAGGGGCTAATATTTTGAGCTATAAAAGTTCCACTCCGTGTCCCCTAGGGGAAGTAAACGGAGGTCAGGGTCTACGTGAAAATGCCAAATGACAAAAGTGGTCGAGTGATACCTAGTGTCAACGGGTTTGACACAAGAAATAATTTGGGGAACCTTAGAATTTCGAATTGTTCCATATTCCAAATGGCAGTAAGACAAATGTTCTAAAACGAAACTTCTATTCTTCACTCAGACAGCAAGAGGTCTAGACGTTACTGTATCTAACTGTTGTTGTCATAATTCTTTTCGAAGTTCTAACGTACGCACAAGTAAGCTGCTATATTAGTCCATAGTTTTGTAATGCTAGGAATATTACGAAACATTTTATTTTTCTTTAATTTTCTTTATGACAGTTTGCTGATGAATGTAAATTGTCAGTGTTGTGAAGAGGTTCCAAACTGCCGACAAAGAGTTTTCCAGCGTGTTCCTACGTACATATGCCTTAACCACTAAATTGTGTTTTCAGTTACACTTTGCTGATTCAAGTTTCGGAGATACACGCGTTGAAGTTACTTCTTTATAGGCTTAACATGTAGAAACTATTTAGTGGTTAAGGCATATGTACGTAGGAACATGCTGGAAAACTTATTGTCAGCAATTTGGAACCTCTTCACAACACTGACAATTTACATCTATCAGCAAACAAACATAAAGGAAATTAAAGAAAAGGAAAATGTCTCCAAATGTTCCTAGCATTACAAAACTATGGGACTAACATAGCAGCTTACTTTTGGGTATGTTAGAGCTTCAAAAAGAATCATGACAACAACAATTAGAAACAGATTTTGCTGTGAAGAACTTCTAGACCTCTTGCTGTCTGAGTGAAGAACAGAAGTTTCGTTTTAGAACTTTTATCTTACTGCCATTTGGAGTATGAAACAATTTGAAATTTTAAGGTTTCCCCAAATTATTTCTTGTATCAAAGCCGTGGACACTAGGTATAACTCGACCACTTTTGTCATTTGACAATTTTACGTACACCCTGACCTCCGTTTACTCCCCCTAGGGGATACAAAGTGGGCGTTCATAGCTAAAATATGAAGTACCAGCTTTTGCGTTTTCTTGTGTTCCCAGTCTTTTTGAAGATACACAGAGTGGAAACGGACACGAAATGTGACCGCCGCTATTTTGGATGGGGTCAACATAGCAACTTGAAACTTTCGGCATTTTTCTTTTGTCGAGACCTTTTAAACGATATAATACTCGAGTCCCTTGGCCATTTGAAAATTTCAAGTTGCCCCTCGTACCGCAATTTGGGGCGGGGTGGAACTTTTACAGCTCAACATTTAATCTCCTCAAAATAATGAAGGACGTGTTTTTGCGTTTGCACATATCTTCGTTTCAAATTGCTATTCAATCCACTAGTGGATGAGGCCTCTCTCCGAAGGGAGTAGTTGGTCTACTGCTCCCACGCTGACCAGACGGGTTGGGAGAGGAGAGCCGTAGGTTTCACTGTGATAGCCACTGTCTTTTATTCACAGATATAAATATATATATAAAATGTGTATCCACGAATGAATGTTTTGAATAATCCTTGACTAAACACTGTGATCACACTAATATGATTGTATTCCTGTGATTGATTAAATGATGGTTTAGGGTTGTTTTAGTAGTAAATGACTTACCGCACTTGTCACACAGATATGCTTTAATTCCTTTGTGATTTCTCAAATGTCGCTGTAAAGTTCCTCTCCGACCAAACGATTTACCACACTCCTCACACGTATACGCTCTTAACCCTGTATGAATTACCAAATGAACTGTGAGTTCACGTTTCGTAAAAAATGACTTACCACAGTACTCACAAGTATACGCTTTTAAATTTGTGTGAATTATTGAATGCCTTTTTAAATAGTATTTCTGACTAAACGACTTTCCACAGTAGCTACAATTATATGTTTTTATGCCTGAGTGAATTATCAAATGTTTTGTTATTAGTTCTTTTCGAGTAAAGGACTTACCGCACTTTTCGCAATTATATGCCTTTATGTTACCGTGGGTTGTCAAATGTTGTTTTAAACTACGTCTAAGGGTAAATGACTTACCACAGAGGTCGCATGTATAGGCTTTTATGCCTTTGTGAATTAAACTATGTAATGTTAGACGAGCTTCTCGGCAAAATGACTTTCCACAGGTGTCACACGTGAATGGTTTTATTGTTGTGTGAAACATTAAATGCGACTTTAGACTACCTTTGGAGATAAATGACTTGTCACAATGGTAACACAGATACGGTTTTACACCTGTATGACTTAAACTATGTGTCTTCAAATTAACTCTTTGTGCAAAAGATGTACCACAAAGGTCACAAGTGTATGATTTTATACCTGAGTGTATTTTCATGTGCTCAGCTAAAAACCTTTTCAAACGAAATGACTTACCACAATGGTCACAAAGAAAAGCTTTTATACCTGAATGTATTGATATGTGCTGAGATAGGCAATTTTTCAAACGAAATGACTTATCACAATGGTCACACGTATATGATTTTAGTTCTGAGTGAGTTAAAAAATGTTGTGTTAAATTGCCTGTTGAAGAAAATGACATTTCACAAAACTCACAGCTTAAAGATGTTATTGATTTCTTCTTACTTCCAAGTGTTAGTTTATGAATTTTCTTCCGACTCTTCTTGCAATCCTTGGAAGATTCTCTTTCATCTGGGTATGAACGACCTATTAAATCTTCTTGATTTGGCGAATTTCTGGCCTGTTCGTATACTACAAGAAACGTATCGTCACTTACACTTGATTCTGACTTTATTCCTTTAAGGGAAGTGACGTCTAACTTGGTGCAATACCTAGCATCAGAGGTCTCAATGTGCTTGTAAGAACTTCGTGTTTGAAGACTGTCACTCGTTGTTACTATTGAAGTGAATGATGAGTCTTCAAGCCTATTGTAAGAAAAGAATCTCTAGAATACGTCCAACGATAATGGTAGAGAACAATTTACGAAGAGAAAAAATCGCGGACCATATATCGATCATTAGCAAAGGATATAAAACTTCAAAACGTTAAACTTTAAATCTTTCAAATAATACCACTCAACGTAGTCACAAGAGAATTGGTGCCATGGTACAGTAATAATAAATTAATAGTATCAGCAGAGTAAACAAAATTCGTTCTATCTAAAGAAAAACTTATCTTCACAGAGGGCCCATAATCAAAATCAATAATAAAACAATTAAGAGTACAAAATTTTAACTTTTAGGACTAACACTTGACGATAGGTTAAACTTTAGAAAACACACCGAACTGATATCAAGGAAAGCAATTAAAATAGCGCACAAAATATATCAATATTTATTCAGAATTTCCTGCATAGTTCATTTTCCCGTTTTCTCACCACAGGCCGAACAGTTTCCCAGTTTCTACAAAGAACTCGATCTAACTACTGAAAATATGTTGCTATGTCTCATTCTTTGCCATTTATCTAATATTCCCAAGAATACTCAAATCCGGGTTAAAACATAAAAATATGATTCACATTCCAGTTCAATTCACAGCGATTCTTTCTTGAATGCATCCCAGATGTATATTATTGTTAATTTGGCACTGTTGTTCTAAAGAACATTGCCAACCAAGGGAAATTTACAGGAATAGGTCTTCAGAATTGTTTCAAAACTTCCTTATGTTCATACACATTACGTGTGAAAAACATTCACTTTGCATGTTTCACCTAATAATACAGTCTTTGAATTTAGGTATAAACAACTAGCATAACCAAACTGGGACTGTACAAAAGTGTCCTGAAATACAATTTATCTCGAAAGTCGAGCGTTAAATGAAGTAACAGCAGCAGCTTGTATTCATGGTCATATTTTTTGGACAAAGTGTTCCCCTTTTGCCCTTTTATCGTTCAGACATTCATTCTGACACATTTTTTTGCCCATCTGCTTTCTAGAAATGTTACCTGCTGATTAAGGATATCAGAAAATGAATTGCATTTTCAAGCGGCCCCACTTCCTTTTTCACGCATAAGCGTGATGAACGAGGAATAAACGATACGCTCGAATTTAAGGCATGCAAATTTTAAAACTAAGCAAAGGTTACTACGATATAACTATCTATGGTTGTACAAGACCATGACAAAATCTATTCTCCTCCCATGTCTCTGCGGCCGTATGCTGAAGAAACGAGTTACAGTTCGGAAAAATAAAATGAATTAGATTCTGGAATACGGTTCTTGTCATAAAGAAAGAAACCACAGTAAACTCGCCGACGAAAACAACAAGAATAAAACGTTATTAACGTCCTAAATAAGTTGGCAAGTTCTAAGGTCGAAACTTGCAGGTTTTGATAAATTGGGCCCAGGATCAGTCCATCCAATGGAGCCCGGTGGTTCACAGAAAACGAGTACGTTAATGTTCCGGCCAACCTGAGGTCGATAAGTAAGAGTTTTGAAGTCTCATGTATCTAGGAAGTATTATAAATTATGTTAACAAATGTCAAAAACAAACGCAACAATCGCACTGTCGAAATATACAACAAATTTATTTGTGGATTGATGAGCAGTTAAGGAAAGTATTGGGTACTACACGAGAAAGTATTACACAAACAATGTGTGCCGTAGAATGAGTAATGAACAAACATTGTAATGGTTAAAATGTGGACACAAAAAACAATCAGGTGGTTACAAAAAGTACGTAGTAAACTCTAATAACATGAGTATTCAGGCGTGTCGCATAAACTAACCAGCTAATATCCTAAGACAACTTGTCCAAGGTTAATACTTCCCTAGTTATATTTGGAGATAAGTAATATTGTACGCCATAAATCTTATTTTCAATCAACACTAATCGCTGGTATGATTATAACAAAATCGTAAACAATTTTAAATCTTAAATGATATATTATGTACGTTAGAAAAGTTAATATGTTGAAAAATTGTTATTATTTCCACACAATATTCCCACTTATACAATACTCCCAGACACTTAAACCATAAAATGAGCTTTCATTTCTATGTCAACGGGACAGTATTTAACATTTCTTTTATAAAAGGGAAATATTATATGAAGCATATTAAAATTATATATTAAGGAGACAAATTACTCATTCTCAAAACGAAAAGCACCTAAGCAATAAATTCACAATTACAACTTGATATATTGATTAAGATAAACATTTAAAGCAATACTATCCTACCTGTTATTTTGTGAGAAACAATTAGGCTCTTGACTTATTTTATTTCTTCTAGCTTCCGTTGCCTCAATGTAGTTTATAGGTTCGTCGGGACTTTTGATATTGAATATATCCGTACAAACAGGCAGTCGCTTTAAAACAACTACTGGATTAAGCGATTCGAATTTTATTTCATATGGAACTAGATTTTTTGAAACACTTGAAGACGGAATATCAGAACTTTTGTAAACAAAAGCAGTATTTTCTAAATCTTCTACTTTTATCTCAGTCACAGGATCCTTTCCACCGACACAACTATCTGTACAGAGGATGTCCTCTGCTGAATCAGGGTTAGAAGAAATACGCTCCAGAACAACTGGAATCTGGGGCGTTGTTTTCATATTATACGGAATAGGATTGGTAGACATATTCGTTAAATAACTTCCAAACACTGACAGTAAATAGACACGTTTGGAGATTCTCTTACTTTTATGTTCTTAAAAATTTGCTTCGAAAGAAGTATCTATGTTCAATTTGAAACTTTCCAAACCAGTCTTGCAAAGAGGGATACTCTTTTAAGTAAGCAGTAGACTGATGTTATTGAGTTTCTGCTAATATAGAACAAGACTGTTTGAAACATCTGAATGTTACTTTAGACTACTTGTGCCAAAGAAACATTACTCGATTACGACACTTTTATCCTCGCAACAGTAGCTACCTTCGAACCCAGGTATGGCCTTAAGTTGGCCAAGTGATCAGGATTAAATCTGCGTTTAGAATTTGAATTTAAGTCCTTTGGACAAATCAGGCCAGATGGATAATGATGGGTTAATTGGTGGAATAAAGAAAGTGGGAGCAACAGGAGATAATCCACGTACACGGTTTTTGTCCACCACAAGAACCCTCATGGGATAAGCCAGGATAAAATGAAGACTCCACACCTCAGAGATGAACACTTTACCACTGAGTCACCACGGATCTAAATTTAGACTGAAACTTTAACTTGGGATGGGTAATTTTACTAGCGTTTGATTAATGTTTTGTTTGGAGTAATTTAAGGAAATACATTTAAGCTGCATGGTTGTTCTCGGAGGAAGAATTTAATCACAATGTACATTTTTGTCAGTTCTTCCTATCAAAATTATGATCACCACTTATTTTAGGGTAATTAGAAGGTTGACGCTGAGACTGAAGAAACATGTAATCCGACCCTTGATGATAAGCATAACTTTGTCAAGTCCATCCGAATTCAAACGCAATTATCCCTGCTCTGGATAAACAAAAGTAAGTAGAGACCTGCTCCAAAGTCATCTGAACTCTCGTTTTAGTCGATTCTGCATTATTGTCTCAAGTGCCTCATTTGTCCGTACGTTGACTTCAGCATTATTTCAATCTTCCTCTCGTGTTGCACTTTGATTCAAACTTCTTGTTTCAGACAAACAGATGACTCTTCTGGAAAGAAAGCAAGATTTACTTATTTAGCAGTATTTTCAGATATACATTTCTGAGAAATGCTTATTAACCAGTGATTCATATTGTCCAGGAAGAACTTTGGCTAGTTAAACATTTGCTCCTGGTACATGCATGTAAGTAACAAATAGACAGAAAACACGGACCATTTGAAACTTATCTAACGTAGGAACCTTATGTTAGTGTTTTGATCAGTGTCCTTCGAGAGGATATGAAGAATACAGGGAAAAGGCGGAAGGAGAAACGCATGTGATTTTTAATACAAAAGGGAGACTAAATTCCTAACAAGTCCTACACAATAACTGCCAGCCATAAGGATATATAAAATCCAAAAGCAGAAATAATTTTAAAGTTTTTAGAATGTTAACCACATAGTTGGGCATAACATTTATATTACGACAAATCACATTTCCTGAACACAGGACCCTTTGACACTAATCCTCACATGTAAGAGGAAAAAGTCATACTTGGTGCTAGTGATGATGAACACTTCTGGAAATATCATGTGCTGCAGACGGACAACGCTTTATGCAGAAGTGAGTATACCATATTCGATTGCGGGACACGCGTTAATGAGTATATTGCATTGAAAGGAGAAACCGGACATACAAGTTGAAGCTTGTACAAAAACGTGAAAGATAGCAAAACTGTAGTAAATACTTCGAATTCGGCTACTATTATAGGAAAAAAAATGAAAGATGACAATACACATGTGGAAGTCTCACCAACAAATTCATTACTACAAATATCTGAAGATACAGTTTTCTATAAATCTACATCCCAAATAGCCAGAATTGAGTGAAGGCAACTACCGATAATTTTTCGGTGATGTTTAAAACTGAAAGACCTTTTACCAGGATTATATTTGGTCATGTCCTGTGGATGGTGATGCAGGCATCGCGTGACATGTCATAGTCAGAACCGGTTTCCTGCCCCACCTTATCTGGCGAATATAAAAACCGAATACCCCTTCTTCATCCTCTTTGGCTCTCCCGAATCGTGCCCGACAGCTTGAAGACCTACACTACGATTCCCGACATTGCACAATTGTTCGTGATCCTTCGTATAACAGGTTAGTGATTTCTCTAATTTTTGTAGTATTGTAGTACAACTCCTTCGCAACTTAACATGTCTTATTATTTCGAAACATTTTAAAAACTATAAAGAACGCATGTTCCAGACTCAGCATCCCGAATTAGTTACCATACAAAGTTCATTCGTTGATTAACTTGAAAAGGCTAAGATATTCGCGTACAGACAGCAAGGCTCCTCAAGCCACGATTAGAACCATTGGTGTAGGACATGCTCTGAAACTTGGTATAGAGTAGGATAAACGTACGTATGTAAATATTTCCCCATTCCCTGTGTATAATTTGTAATTGATTGCTGATAATTTAGTTTTTTAATAAAAACCATAAAATATATGTGTGCCTCCTCCAATCATTCAGATAGTTGGTAAGTTACTGGATTTTACCCGATTTGCAGGATAAAATGTAAGATCTAGCTTGAGGGCTGCATCTTCAAATACGGTACCTCAAAGCGGCAATTCTTCTCATGTGTGTTAAAGATCATCAGGCTTCTTAACACGCACCAATTCGTATATTGTGTTTGATGGCTATCCCGAGTACCCAACAACTAAAGGTCTTGAATATATCCGAAGAGTTAAAGATCTTTACCTGAGATTGACTTCACTCCTGGCATGGAGTGTTCTGTGAATCAAAATGAGTTTCTAACCCCCGGCCCCCCGCAAAAAAAACTTATTGGGTTGCTTGCTCAGAAGCTTGCTGATAACCAAATATCTGGGTTAGTGGCGAAAGAGAATGCAGATGTTGAAATTGTCCAAAAGACCATTACTGTATCCAAGAACTACACCCATTGTTCGATAGTTGTAGTTGGTCAGGATACGAATATATTAGTTTTACTTGCAGACTTACAATAAAACAGAAAAAAAACATTCTTTATATTTCCGTAGTCCCTCTGACAGCTCTGCAACTTTTGACATCAATAAAGTATGTGAAGAGGTTGGGGAAATTAAGGACGTGTTATTCCCCTTTCGCGCTATAACAGGATCTGATATCACTTCTTATTTTATGGAAAAGGCAAAGTTAAAGGTCACAATATGTTAAAGAACTCGGAAGAGTTGTAAAAAATCGTTAGCATTTTATATAAATGCAATTCACAGAAATAATGTTGAGGAAGTAGGTGAAATTGTCATTCTGCAGCTATACTGATGTACCAGTTGAACTAATTTGGATGAAAGAAGATACTCGATGGATCTAAAAGATGTTGCTAAAATATCACTGAAGTCGAAGTTCAATTTGGTATCTCTTCCCTCATAAAACGCAGCTGAACAACACTCCTTTCGAATACCAGATACAAAAAATAGCTTGGATTTGACATAATCGCAAGTTAATCGGATTGGAGACTTGCAAACAACGCATTGTTCCTATCCATTCAGCAAAATAATCCGCGCCTGAAGAAGGCATTAATTTGGTTACATATAATTGTAAAGTTTCTTGTAAAAACAACTGCAAGTGCTTGAAGACATCCCTTCATTGCAAATAAATGTGTGGAGTTTGCAGAGGATCCTATACCAATGTAGTGAGAGTGCGTTGAGTGAGTAAATTACAAGGGAAGCAACTGAAGTGAGTTACAAGTGAATTAAGAACTTTTTGATATTATGACATTTGTAGATGTAAGCTGTGTTTTAATTTTCTTTTAATATTTTCTCTATCTTTAAAAAAAAACTATCAGCATATGTACGCAGTAAGTGAGAAAAGCATTCCGTTATTTGTTTTATTTAATAAATATTATGTTCAATGATCACAAACACAATGTTTGATTTACCAAAACAATAAATAGTCATTGAGATTAATTTATTAGGGATACAAGTTTTATTAGGGAAATTTTATGTTTATCACAACTCATTAAGGAGATACAGAGGACAAATGGAAATACCGAGAACATTTTCATTTTTACTTTTTAGATTAAATTTACCGAAAAACTATTAAATTTATCAAAAACTTGAAGATAAATGAAAATGTAGAACACATTTCACATATTAAATAAAAAAAAGACATATCAATATGTTGATTATTTTTGGAGATATGACCCTTTTTCTGAAACGCTCATTTTCTGATTTGAGGGGCGTAGGGAAAAAGCAAAGGCCAGAGGTGAGGACTTTTAGCTAGACTCTTGTCTCCATGATAGACGTCGAGGGAGAAAAATAGGTTTATACCAGTTTTTCCTCTAAAAACCACTCTGATTGACTGGACTATAAATAGAGCTTGTAAAACAGTGCTATATTTTTATTAAATGTTTTTGAAGTTAACATAGTTTATAAAAATAATTTATTTGTACCGTAACATGGGGTGTCTTGCCCTGGGAGGGGACATGAAACCAAAGCGGGGAAAGAGTTCCAAGTCCAGTTTTTGGAAAACCTTTTTGCAATATTGTCCTGATGTTAGTCTCAGAATGTTTTGTAGCTATCACTTTCATTAAAATTCAATAATTTATTGGTTAAATATTTTCGGGTTTTGTATTGTACCTCTGCCTGTCAATTTTTATCAGTCTGATAATTACATGTAGACTGGCAATATTTGTGTGCGAAAAATCTTACGAAGTCTTGGTGCTTAATCAATCTTGTGGCAACACATAAACACATGTGTCGAGTTTTTAATTTATTTTGTTATGTGAATTTGGTCTGGGTCCATCCTACCCCTATGATTTCTTTTGCTATATGGAGGGCAACTTGAGCCCATGATAATTGGATGTGTTTGCGTGCGCAAATATGTACATAAACAAGGAAATATTTATTTCATGTTCAAGTATGGTTCACAAAACTTAATTACATTTCGTTTTCTTATTATTTTCAGGTAGTACTTCTGTTATAATAATTAAATGAGGTTTTATGTAAAATTCAAAGAAAGAACTGACTCAACGAGCTGCTGAGAAACTGCATGGGATATCCAGAAGTACACTGAAAAGAAAACTTAAAGGTCAAGATCTAAAAGTTCCAGGAGAGTCAGCTGATAGTGATGAAACAGAAAAAAAACTGTTTGGTGATTACATTATTACGTGTTCAATGTTTGGTTTCCCATTGGCTACTGTTGATATCAGAGTACTCGGGTAATTCTTCCTGAACAAGAATGGAGTCACAGTAAAAAATGAAGGACAAGCTAAATGGGTATGACTGGTACAGAAGTTTCGTGTCAAGACATACAGAAAGAACCCACATAGCAAAATGACGCCCCAGGGACATCTGACGGATCTCCTGGCAGGATATCGGGACGTCCGTATGACGTCCTGTTTAAGTCCCGTTTACATCCATGGGACGTAGTTAAAATTAATCCTTCGTATAACTATACGAAGGCATATCCTTCATATAGTTATAATTAAATAATAATAATAGTAAGGTCGATTTAATTTATAGAAATTCCAAGTAGGTAATCCCGCACGGCTTTCCGGGGGACCTCCATACGGGATGAACTGTTTGTATTGCCCACAGAGTTATCCCACGGACGTCCTTAGGACATCGTTATGGGAGCTTGAGAAATCTGACGTTAATGGGATCTAAATGGGACGTCTCAGGGATGTACTCTGCTATGTGGGAATGTGATCAAATATAATGAAATAAACAGCCAAAGTTTCACCTGAAACCTTGCACAAATATCAATGTTTATCTAGAGAAATTGCAGATTTGCCCCCAGAAAATATCTTCAAATTCGTTGAAACAAATTCGGGAAAAAGAAAATCATTACAAAGTGAGGGCCTAAGTATCTCGAAAGGATTTTGGACACCACTAAATCCTCAATATGAGTTTTGCTCTGTGATATTGTTGGGGGATGAAAATGCATCGGTAGTAAAAGGATTTTTAAAAAACCCTGCAATACCCCTTAAACGGAGATGAGATTATTAACATACTACCAAGTCTAGATCATCTTCCCAACAAATCCAAAAATACTGCTGATGGTGAAGAACTATCATGAGGAATTAGTGATACAGTGTTAGAATTTTTGTACAATAAGTGTTATGGAGAACTCAACAGTGCAAAGACGGGACGAAAGAAGAAAGTGAATGTCACACCTAGAAAAGGTGTAAGCACATCAGATTTGTGAACGAATGTGTGAACAAACCTTCTACATCAGAAACTTCTAAACCTAAAACTGACATAATGTTTTAAAAACCGGAAATTAAAAAAAAATTACACGAGCCAAAAAACTAGGTTTATTGACGAAATCATTTTCTTTTTGCTTTTACGTCACGAATGTTCACTACATAACACAGCTTGCGCTGGTTGGGTCGGCTTCTGAAGCGAATAGAATTGTTAATCGTGAATAAGTGTTTGGTGCAGAAATGCTGCACACCGCTAAGATGCCTTTGCAGTATGAATATTTTGATTAAGGAGCACTGTAAGTTTCGATATGTGTTAGTGAGTTCATTACTGACTCTTATTATCACATTTTCTCAAGTGAGATCTAAATTAGGTTGTCTGGAATGCTTTCTGACGAATGAATGAACAGATATTTATAATCTTGGCATCGTTTGGAAAGTAATATCTTGAACTTCTTTATTATTGCTATTTATACACAATAAAGATATATCCTTTTTCGAATGCTTGTTCAGAGTTTGCTGAATACGAATGATACTATATTGGCTTCTTCTTGCACTGTCTTTGCACCTTGTCGAATAAAATTATATAATTGTCAGTATGATATCCTTTTCACGTGTATTAAATCTCATGGATATCACAAGGTTTTCAATATAACGAGTACTTGCTGATATGTATGTGTCCTCATTCAAATGTGTGTGAAATGATCAAGATAACGACGTTGATAACGTAGAAATAAAAATGAATACTAAAAGATAATGTAGAGAAT
>JAGDQP010001876.1:0-52789 GCA_022664845.1 Lepisma saccharinum
TTCTGACCTTCGATACTCGATACATTCTTCAACATTGCAATGCAAATGATCTATATCTAATTAAAATTAACATAAATTGGAGATGGGTCGATGCCAGAATTCCTTGATACTTGATACTGGTACTTATTATTGACCTTCGGTACTCGCTGCTTTCTTCAACATCTTTCTACAATGTAAATGATACATATGAAGCGTACAGGGAAAGGAGGGGAAGGTGCACTATTAAAAAAAAATATTTACACCTGTAACAAATACTACGCAATTACAGCTAACCGCTCAGAAATTTTGACTCCAAAAGCTCATAACATCACTAGGTTATGGCGGTTTTTAAAATACACGGGAGTAAATGTGAACGTTGGGATTTAAAATGTGTTTTACAAGAAATCACTTTCCATGTTCATTTCCCCTTCTGTCCCTGTATGCTTCATACGTAATTAAAAGTAATATAGGGATTGGTCGGTACCAGAATTCGTCAATACCCGATACCGGTACTTATTTCTGTCCTTCGGTACTTGATACTTTCTTCAATATTTTTCTACAATGCAAATGATACATATTTAATTGAAAGTAGTTAAATAATACGTAAATTAGAGATAGGTCAATACCAGAATTTCTCAGTACTCAACGATGGTACTTTTTTTTACCTTCGGCACTCGATACTTTCTTCCAGTGTTCGATTTGCTATAAATTAAGAAGGGTAAATTAATTACGATCCTAAAACTAGTGCTTGCTGCTAAGTTTCATAAGTTTCAACATACTACCTTTTGGGGCAGAAATACAAATATTTTATCCCCGTTTGGGATGATATTCGATATCAATATTTGAATGCCCTGAATGAACGCATATCCTAAGGATATTCCTGGGGATATCCCAAATGTATTTATAAATATGTCGAGAACAATTGTTCTTTGCAGATATCCTCAGAATATTCCTGAAACTCAAACTTAGAATACCCTTTTAATATTCTAAAAAGTATATCCTAGTATATCCTTATTTGATTTCAAATATTCTGGGACATTATACTCATATTGTGGATCTAAATAAGATATACCTGGAATAGACATCCTGTGCCATTATGTGGGACAACGCAAATGATACATATGTAGTCAAAAGTAACATAAAATATAAATATAATGTTTCTGTCGTCTAACAATAAGTGTTCTACTGTATTATCTTCTATCTTAAATATTTACAATAATTCTGCATAATTTGACCTTAAATATTCAATTCTTTACTACTTTGTTTTACAGAAGAGTGGAAGTTGTCTTTTTGAAATTTGAAACTGTTAAATTAATACTTCTTTCACTAGGGTATACCAAAATTTAAGAAAATAAACAATACCACATAAAAATACTTTTAAAGAACTGGATGCTATAGGTTTTTGTTAAGGAACACGTTTTTGTTAAGTCGGCTTTTGTCATTTTCTCTCTCTCTCTCTTCCCCTCTCCCGAAATATTAAGAAATCAAGTATATATGTTTATAAAAGTTACTGAGGGGTCGGCGGTTGTTTTGTAGTTTCAAACCTCACAAAATCAGCATTGTATCAGTCATGGGTAGGTACTTTCCCCTCTTTTTCTCACACACGTTTGACCGATAGAAAAGATTGTGCGTTGTCTTTTTTTATGACGTGGGTATGTAACTTGAATCTAGGATCTTCATTTAGGTGCAGCAGAAATCATCCCAGCCGTCGAAGAACTAACGGATAATAAAATTTCTCACCAACCGATCTTTTATTTTCAGTCTTTCTTCTCCCCAACACATGAAACTAGGAAACTTCCGTCATAGTATTTTTCTTGCGAACACTCAAGACTCTTCTCGTTACAGTATTATATTCAGAGATAGAATATTACTATTCGTATTTTGCTTACGCTGCGTACGTTTTCAACCTAACTCAAAGTGAGTGCGAAAAAAGCAAGTATAGCATGGAGGAGGGGGTAAAATCGGACACTTTCCTGTTTCGATTGTAGTGTGTGTAAGAAGGATTTCATTGAGTATTCAATATTTCTTAAGACGTTATGATATCTTCTTGTAGGCCTACACTTCTACAATTTTATATCTCAACATCTGAAGATGGGTTGACACCAGAATTTCTCGTTACGCCCGATACTTATTTGTAACCTTTGATATTTGATATTCGATATTTGATATTCCATACCTTTTTCACAACATCTTTAAAGTATTAAATAATACATACATTAATTAAAATTAATATGCAAGTCTTTTACTCTCTATAATTTAATTCTGTCCTGAGTGATAGACACCTATAGGTCATAAATAAAATTCAAATTCAAGAAACTTTAAGATGTAAGTTATAAACCTAGCGTTCTATCGTGGGATTACTTTCAGACAAAATAATTAGTGTCAAAAAATTCAAAGTATCAAAAAAGTATCGATTTCACTAGTTGAATTGATCGATACCGATACTTTACAAGTGTCAGTTGTATTGAAAGTATCGTGAACCCATATATATATATATATATATATATATATATATATATATAGTAGATAGGGTGGACAAAAATTGGTTGTCGAAACTTTAGGAACAAAAAGTTCGCATCAAAATAAGAAACAAAAATATATGTTTGTAATTTCTAAAATTCCGCTTAGTTTCGGAGTTACAGGCTGTTAAAAGGGTGGACAAAAATAAACTTTACAGCTTCATATTTCTAACACCACGAACAGTCGAGTTGATGCGGCATGGTACCGCGAAAGGCAAACTATCTGCACTATCTAGAAATGCATATTTCAAAATTCTGCAATGGGTGCGCGAGGGATCCCCAAAGGAATTTGGGATTCCGGAATATTTCTGAAGTAGAGGGAGGTTGAAGTAAGCATCAATTAAACGACTTTTCATGTGAGTAAAGATGACACGTCTTCTCCAGCATCCAATCGAGCAACGATATTCAATCTCTTTGATACCAAATAAATAATTTTTGATGAACTTATGCAAATCGTACTCCTGTTTCATTTCGATCCATCTTTATATAAGAGAATTCTGGGAATCCTCTAATTCCTTTGGGGAATCACTTGCGCGACAATTGCAGAATTTTGATAAATGCATTTTTGGATAGTGCAGATTTGAAAGCTTTGACAGCACCACGTAGCATCTGCTCTACTGTTTGTGATGTTAGAAGTATGAAGCCCAGTTCATTTTCCCACGCCTTCGGCAGCCTGTAGCTCTAAAACTAAGCTGAATTCGAGAAATTACAAAGATGTATTTTTTCTTATTTTGATGCGAACTTTTCTTTCCTATAGTTTTGACAGCTAATTTTTGTCCACCCTTTGTATTCAGGATCTTAAATAAAAACTGCTTTTATTTGCATCGTAGTTTAAACAAAATAGGGTAAAATATTTAAGGACACATTTATTTGAATAGATGAAAGAAAGGAGCTTCTGGCAAAGGAAATCAAGTAGCTTCAGAGAGAGAAAGATATGTTATTTTCTTAAATTAAGAATGAAATAATGCAAGTACGTTCTGTAGGATAAACATTATAACAAGAAGTATGAAATACATCAATGTGTACTATTTATTACCCATTGAATATTGATAGACAAGTTCTGTAATGGTACGTGCTAACCACTAGAGCATCATATAGTATTCCATTATGAAAGTGATAGCAGAACAGTTCTACAGTGGAAGGAAGAGTCATATGTTATCTGAATGGCCTGCATAGGGATTATTACTAAATCTATATTACTCTTAAAGAACACAAGGAAAAGGTAATAATATATAATTTAGAATTAAGTAACTCTTAACTGTCCTATGACTACTCAAGGTATGTATGCATTTTGCAAATATTTCAAGGTGAGCTCCACACATTGAATTGATTTTAAGACCTTTAGCCATCTGAGGCTCAGCCCTTGTGAGTTTTACAAGAAGAACAATGTTATTAGTCATTAACACTATACTAATAAACAAGTTTAGGAGAATTTGCAGCACCACACTCAACGTAAACCTATCAAAATGACAGCAGAATATCGAAATCTTGTCCTGATTTTTTCAATTATCATACTCTTATCCAAATCAGCGGAAAATAGCATTACCAGAGTTCTACTGCGGTCAGATATATTCTTAACACTAGAAGTTAGCATGATATGGTATGCAAATTGTACTATTACCTTGAAAATATTATTGGGTTTTGAGAAAACAAACATACGTGTAATTACAATTTAAGAAATCGTCAACAGCAAACATCTTTGTGTGTTTAGAAATTGTGTCAATAAATACTGTTATCATTTTACGGATTGAAGTCTGGAAATTACTTCTCTAAAGTAACAGTTAATTTTTCTTGTTGCTAGGCTAAAGCAACAACAGGACTGAATTGTATAGTTAAGATACTTAAGACCATACTTCAATTTTTAAAGATAAAATAAAATAGTAGCTGAGCAAAACAATGCGTTTTATTAAAAACTAAAAACGTATTTCGCCAACTAACTAACTACTTGGCTTCATCAGACACACTCAGATGTCTGATGTAACCAAGTAATCAGTTAGTTGACGAAGCAGTTACACGTTTTTAATTAAAACGTAATGCTTTGCTCAGCTATTATTTTACTTTATCTAAAGTATATAAAAGCAAAGCTTCGATATGGATTTTTTATTTTAGAGCAAGTATATGAGAGATGTGTACATCTCATCAATGAGACCCCTTTTATGAACGGCGTTTCTCTCGCGTGCCAAGTAGTCGGCAGAAGTCACACGTTCTGTAAAACAATGAAAGCAAATGGGTGATTTAATACAATCTGCGTCGACGTTTTCTTGTTCTTCGTTGTGAAAAACAGGCCGTTGTATTCTAGATAACGCGAGTCATTGTTTATGTAAAGCTAAGTCATTGTTTTATTCTTCATCCGATGTACTGTCAGGCGTTCTTAAGTCTAGTTACCAAGAAGTTTCCCCATCGCATGCAATAAACGCACCAACCAACTTTCTTTTTTCCCCACCTACTCCAGTGACATACGGTACGTGCATAAAATGGTACAGAAGAAAACATATTAAATCCTGCCTTGTTTCTTCGCGTAACAAAACGCCATGCAAAAAAAGGAGTGTGAGAGACAACCGCGTTTTTTTTTTTTTTTTTTTTAAGAAACAACTGATTGGAAATTTTCCTTCAAGTTTAAACACTGATACGCAAATACAGTCGTAATTACTTCCTTTACATTTCTTTAAGTGTTAAGTGTATTTCCCAGTCACGTAGTCAATAACCATTTCGTGAGTCGAGGTACTATTCACTTATTTATTTTTATTTTTTTAAAATTTATTTTTTTACTTAAAGCAACTAAACGAGTTTAATATACAGGTCTATTATCTTTACTTCTTTTGTGAGTTGGAGTAACAATAAAATTTTGAAACAATCAACTCTATGCCTTAATCTAATATTTTGCTTACTTTTAAACACGCAACTAAGATTTGGAGCTAAGAGAAAATATAGATAATGCCTCACATTTAATTAAGATTGCAATGTTAATTGAATTACAGGTCTACCTTTTTATTTCTTTGCGACATTGTAGAATATCTTGTGTTTCTATTTGAAAAAAGTGCAGGTTTCGTGATGTATAAAAAGTATAATAGAAGTTTTAAATCAGAGAGAACTTAGTAAACTAAATTATCTATGCTTATATCAAATATGAATACATGACCTCTCATAGTTGTGTTAGCTTTTGTTACTAATAGTAGAAGAATCTTTTATTATTTTTTTTCCCTTTACTAGATAATTAAAAACAATTTGTAGCAAGTACCATATACTAGTAAACTATTTCTTCAGTATTTCTTATCAGTACACATTACTTAATTAATTAGCTCAACTGAAGGACATGATCTACTACCCCTTCTCAGCCAAAAAAATGTTTTCTGTCCTTCAGTTAAATTGGGAATAGCAACTTTCACCATTCCTTCTCTTACTAACCGAATAATGCATATATTTGTATTGGTTGCAAGATTAAAGTAATATCATTATTTCATTTTCGCCGGAGTAAATTACTTTACAGTCAAAAATTATACCATAGGTGAACTTTGGTGCTGCATCCCGTCTGCCGATTAGTAACTGGTGGCAAAAGTCAGGAGCGTATACTGTGGACTATCGAGGTTACCACCGAAGCCTAAGCTTATGAACTAATACTGTAATCTGCACGAGTAATATTAATTTGCGTGAAAGTGAGGCAGCCTGAACAGAAAATGTTTGCGAAATAAAAATTGATAGATGTATTTTTTAACAATGCCTAGGCCTCGCCGTTTCTCAACGCAGCCTGACAGAGAAAGCTCCATGCAATAACACACAGTTACGCGTGGGATGGGAGCCTTTCGGATAATATATCGCCCGCCAGGACTTCGGTTTTATAATTGCTAGAACGCCTGTGGGCATGGAGTCGTTACGGCAAGTGCAACTTACGAACTAATCAATACAGGACATTTAAATTTCGTCATCTGCTCGATACTATTTAGAACATAGGAATAAGTTAAGAAAAAAGAAAAGAAGGTACAGGAATGAAAATTGTATTGTAATTACTAGAGAGCGGATTTTAAGGTGCAGCACCTTTTCTAAAAATGGAGCTTATAAACAACCAAAGTTCAAAATATGTATTTCCGGGCATAAAACGAACTGAAATGAACGCACTTTGTTGCACCTTTTTCGTGAATGTTGCACCTTTTTTGCTAGATTAATAAAATTTCCCCATTTTTTACTTCTTTTAACCTTCAGCACCTTTATTGTCCCTTTCCTCTCTCTTTTTTAAAAAAAAATTGTACCGAATAATATGTTTTATTTTCAATCTGGTGTACACATAATTATTCCATAAATTTAGACGCAATCTTAGGTGACATAATGGCAACAATAACGACGCAAACAGTCAATAAATAATGTTCTGCATGTAAGACAAAGAGCGGCAATTTCCTTTCGTCTTTCAAAACTCCGCGATAGAAGAAAAAAAGATTGTTTTCCCTAGCACCATTGTTGCGCATGCCGTCGAGGTTTCGTGTAGAAAGAAGGTTCAGAAAAAAAATCGAGCTCTTCATTCGCACTTTGGAGTTTGAAGTCTTTGCCTTTGCTTGGTTCTGTAACAATCTGAACCAGAACTTATTCTTCTCAATAAAAGCATAGCATGCCAAAGATAAAGAAGGAAAAGTTGCGTACACTTGCAGCAGAATTCAGGAAGGAATGCATTGAAAGTGATGGTATAATTCTTGATGTGCAGTTTGCGATGTAAATATTTCCATCGATGAGAAACATCAAAGAGACAGAATAAAGCAGCATATCAACTACAGCAAATACATTAAGAACATCTAACTTCGCAGGTCACAACCAAAGCAAAGTACGTTGATAAATGCTTTCGCTTCCGGATCTGAAAAACAGCGATCATCTAATGTGTTTTACGCAGATCTTAAAACAGCGTTAATCCAATCAGGAATTCCAGTCCACAAAGTAAACAATCCTGCATTCAAATCATTTCTGGAAAAGTTTACGCAAAGATCACTACCAGACCAGAGCACCCTGAGAAAAAACTACCTAAAGCCGATTTAAGAAGATGTTTTCGTAAAAATTAAAGAAGTGGTCGGCAAACATGAAGTGGGTTTCATGTTAGACGAAACAACTGACGAGCTACAAAGATATGTACTGAATGTATTTGTGTTCATTATCTGGTGAGCGGGTGAAACCGATGTTGTTCAAGATGTACCAACTCGAGAAGACAAATGCCTGCACAGTAATGCAATCCTTCCATAATTCATGCATGAAGCTGTGGCCAGAAGGTATAGAATACGATAAAGTCAGATTGGTTGTGACCGATCAAGCACGTTACATGCTGTCGGTTTTTCAACAACTAAAGGGCATGCACCCCAACCTTAATCATGTATTACACATGGTCTGCACCGTGTTTGTGAAAGTATAAGGGAAGAATACAGTAAGGTAAATGAATTCACTGCTGCTCTAAAAAAGATTCTTGTAAAGGCGCCTAGTCGTCAGTCTTTGTGCAAAGAAATAATTGCCCTCCCTCTGTTACAATTTTCTGTCATAGCCAGGTGGGGTACATGGATAAGATGTGCAGTTTTCTTGTGCGAAAACTTCGACAAGTTCAAACAATTTATACCTTCCCTAAATGCAACAGACGCAACAGTCATCAAATATGTCCAGCAAATGCTCAACGATCAAGACCTCCAGGTGGAACTTTTCAACGTGCATGGCTACAAGTATTTACCAGATGGGATTCAGAGTTTGGAAGAAGGTATAAAGAAGGAGAAACAGTGGGAGAAGTTATCAAGTGTAAGGGACAACCTTAACTAATTTGCTAGGGACAAATTTGAACTGAATTTGCAAAACAATCCGGACGTAGAAACCTTTGCAACGTCAACTGAACTTCCTTTCCGTGTACTTACAAGATATGCACCACTGGTTTCCGTGGATGTGGAGCGAAGTTTCTCCGCATACAAGGATCTCCTGAGCTCCAAGCGACAGAAACTAACATTCGAAAACATAGAAATGTGCATAATCAAGAAACAATATTGCAAAATAAATGTTTTTTTAAATACCGAGTTGGTTTTAACCACAAAAAGAATGTTGAATGTTGTACAAGTTTATAAGATTAAATAAAACAATTTTTGCAATTAAGGTAAAATGTTTAAAGCCAAGATTTTAACAATATTTTCTGGTTTTGAATAAAGAATGTTCATGTAACTGTATACCATAGCACTTAATAAAGATATCCTATTACCACCTTCTTTGCACCTTTTTGAATGATTTTTCAGCACCTTTTATTCCCTTTTTCCTACCACATTTTTGCACCTTAAAACCCGGTCCCTAGTAATTACCGTATTGGTACGTTAATTTGTCGCCTGTACGGTCTAAACTTCAATTCCGTACGATTAAATTTGTCTAAGTAATTTGTCCGTTTTGTCGATAGAAAAGAGGACTATTTTAATGAGGAAGAGCCTTTCTGGACCAGCTTATCACACAATCCCACAAACAAGGAATAACAAATGGATTTGATATACAGATAATTATCCCGTCCTCACAGGTAAATTACCTTAATACTTCATACGTTCATAGAATCTGTATTTTATCATTGATTCTTGGAATCGTTCAGTGTTGTAACTTGACAAATAAACCTGTGAATGTTTTGTGTGGCCTATTCTGCTGAAATATTATCTTGTCTCTAGATTAAACTAAAGTCGTGACTATATAAACGTAATATATAGTAATTACCAACAAAAAGAGACGATTCAGTATATAATTGTAGACTTTACTACTACTCATTAATTAGTACCAACAAACGTGAATCTTGCCAGAGCAAATTCGAATATATATTAGTCGATTAAGAACGTATAGTTCAAGCAAAGGGTCTCTTCGTAACATAATTCAATTGTACATAAAACATGCATACTTATTAATCCAGAGGTTTGCCCGCATCATGTAGTGTCTATACAGCATCAAGATATCGCATATTCGAACAACTATAATATAGTAGATGAGACTTCCAAATATCTAGCTCACACAATCGTTATTTACTTTTGTAATCTGAAAAACAAGTGAAGGAAATTAACAATCTGGAAATATCGATTGCTATATCAAGTTCAATATAAAAACATGTAACCGAGGGATTGCCTCATATTACAGCATATTCGACCATCTCTTCTTGGAAAAACAGAAGATTGTACAACAGAAACACTAAAAACATCATCCGAGTGGTATCATGTCGTTGTCATTTAATTTATGTTTGTAGCATGCATAAAAACACCGAAATACACAAGTTTAAGCATCATCACCATAAAACACTGTAACTACCATAACACCATGTGAATCTAAACATAAGCATGCATAAAATAATAGTTCACTTGCATGAATACCAAGAAATGTATAGTTTAAAAATTTAAATTGATTTCCCATCAATCTGAAAACTCGACAGAACTTATGTACCAATCCTAAACTTCATCATGTTCATTTATTCGTTGTAGTAATACAATGTTTGTATCATTGTTTGTAAAAAGATCACCAAACCAGTCATTGTACCATGAAATATATTACTATCATTAGACTAATTGGAAAACATCAAAGAATAGCATATTTCCGGAACCACTATCATCAACATCAATCCGTTTATCAGTAGTCATAAATGTGTTAGTAAGTTGCGAGCTTCTTCCCTATTACCTTCATCAATAAATTTAGCTAAGTTAGGTCTTTGTTTTTCAAAATTCTTATTTGTGAGTCGGTGTGCAAATCCTTGGTCGTTAACCCAACTACGATTTTCCATGTCTTTCTCGTATTCTAAACATGCTTTCTCAAATTCCACCTGAACGTTTCTTATCATGAGATGGACGACGTGACCTTGGCTTAGTATTATCAATATTATCTGAAAATTGATTGCTCTAAAGGTTCTACTGTAGTAGTCAAATCAGCAACTAATGATGACGTGAAAGACTGTTCAACTACATTGTTACTTCCTTTAAGATCACTTGACTTATTCTCACATAACGTATTAAGCATACATTCCAGATAATTGAGCTTACTTAAAACCTTATCAAAAGTTTTCGAATAAGAAGAAACAAATAAAAGTATTCGTTTTTGAGCATCTTGTAATACTATCAAATCCTTATCTTAATTGTTTACCAAACCAGACTTTTCTTCGATTGAATAACCTTGACCAAATGAACCTTTTGTTTGTTGTACTGTTTGAACTCCCACATATTCAGTTAATTTAGATTCTTTTCCTACTCATACTTCTAGTGTGGTCCTTGTAAAGATCTTGTGCCAATCGTGAAACATAGTGTTTAAACCTATTCTGCCCATAATTAATTATATTTTGTAACTGAAATGGAACTACATAAACAAATCATAGAATATAGCATATCATGATATTTTAATTATACTACGATAGTTCCTAATTAATCTATATGTGTTCCGTTTATAGTTTGTTTTCTAACCGTGCCTGGTTGGAAATTATGCATTAGATCTAAAGTAGCTAACGTCATTCATGAGATTAGCTTATAAGCCAAACCTGTATCAACCTGAGCCAGAACATCATGACCATCAGTAGAAATATTGTAGGTTGGTGGGGTACAGGTCCTTTGGAGTTAGTTTAACATTCTCCATGTGCAGGTGACGTCACGTGTCATGTAGTCGAGTGGTTTCATAAGTAGTTTATGGTTGGATATGCCCTAGAGGTAGGTGGTGACGTCAGCAGGGGTGATTGTACAAGGCTATGAGTGAAATGTGGGTGGGAAAAGGTATTACGCAATCGTTTCTGCAAGAAAGTTTTAATTTTAGGACGGCGTCCACGTAGTTGCTGATTGGCTAAGTGGTTTGGGCTTGGAGGCAGCGATTGCATAAGTAGTTTGAGGGTTAGAGTGACGCAAGGCATATTTGTACAAGATTGTGGGCTAAATTTGGCGAGCAGTTGCATAATGCTTTATTTCAGTCATACAAGAACGAGGGACACTTAAGATGTTGCCTGGAAATTCCCATCACGTGACAGAGGTCATTGAGCTACCATGTTGAGGTATATTTGACGCAAGCGAAGTGATTCTGCCAGGCCATAGCTTAAGGTGATCGGAAATTTAAGATGACGTAATCCGACGTCAGATGACGAAAGTTGGGGAAAAGACCGTGTGGCGTTTGGAAATCCCCACTATGTGAACATTGAACAAAATTGCTGGTTGCAAAAACTAGATGGAATCTACAAGACCATTGATGTAATGCGGACATTGACAGGAGAGTAAGTTAGGTCTAGATTCAAATTACTCCATTAGAGACCGGACAAATAACAATCGAATAACCAGAAGTTAAGAAAATAGACAAATAAATGTAGACTTCCTTTAGAGGAATAACTCTACCGAAAAGTGAGCAAAGAAACAAACGAAACGAGTGAATATTGACTACCCTTAGACGAATAACTCAGTCAGCAAAGAAACAAACGAAACGAGCGAAAATGGATTTTCCCTTAGACGAAAAAAGAATAACCACAACTGAACAAACAAACAAATGAAACCAAAGAAATGAATAGTAGATTCTTCAGTAGAAGAAGAAGAAGAAGAAGAAGAAAAGAGGGGCTCATACTTGGGGATAACCATCCATTTTATTTATGGTAAAGGCTCTGATAAGAGTATTATACATATCAAAAAAGTGCCTGCTTATTTTGATTGGCCGGCTAGGCCAATTCTCATTTTTTTAAGCAGCTTAAGGTTGCTGCTGGATTTCAATCAGTGAAGAATGAATAAGAATGCAGTGCTATTACGTCACAACCACAATATTGCAAGTGTTAATTTACGCGAATACATATTATCCTCTGGCCCCGGTGCTGTCCGGGGGTCTGATGAGATACGTAATAAGCCCTATTAGTTTCTAATGGTTTACTGTGCGTTAGATGGTAGGATGAAATCAGGCGGGTCTGGGGCTGTGAAAGACACTATTTGCGTTAAATCATTGTGATCGTCGGGAAGCGTGGTGATATAGATGCTGAAAAGTGAAAGTGGGTTGTTCATTAGAAGTGGGCGTTCCTGCGTGTAGGTGGCATTATGTTGAATGGTGTCTAAAAGCAGTGTGTGATTATTTTAACATCGACCAGTGATGTATTTTAGGCGAAGGGTTTCTAAATGAAAAAGGATGTGAGGAATTTTTACTCGAGCATATAGTTCATGAGTAGGGCTTGGTAGTTTTATACGTGTGCTATCCGGAAGGCGTGGCGTTCTAGGATTTTGAGTTTATTGTAGAATGTCTGAGGAGCCGATACCCAAGCAGTATGTCCATAAGTGAGTATGTCTGAGGAATGCTTTGTATGTGTTGATAATAGTTGATGGTGCCATTCCCCAATTGGTCCCTGTGAGTTTTTTTTAGTAACTTTAAACGGTTGTTTGCTTTGAGGGTGAGTTCTTTTAGATACGGGTTCCATGTCAAGTGATGATCGAAGGTTATGCCTAAATATTTAACAGTACATCATGGACGTATGCGTGTTTGTTGTACCTGGAGTTGCAGTTTTGAAGGATTGCGTTGCACACGTGATCGCTGTTTAGGTGGCAAGAACAGAAAAGCTGAGTTTTTAATGCATTTATGGTTAGTTTCCATTTAGAGCACCAACGGAAGAACGAATCTATTGTTGTTTGCATTGTGTGGTTAATTTGTTGTATTGTGCGTGCGGTGGCGAGAAAGGCTGTATCATCTGCATATTGATAAAGTTGTATATTTGCTGTTAAAGTTGGTAGATCTGAGCAATATAGTATATACAATAGTGGAGAGAGCGCTGAACCTTGAGGAACTCCTGTTTGAAGAAGGACTTGAAAAGAGCTGGATTGGTTGATGGTTATGTAGGCAATACGTTTGGTGAGGAAATTGTAGATGTATCGTATGTAAGCTATGGGTAAGTCAAAAATTCAGAAGTTTCCAGATGAGTCCATGATGCCATACTTTGACGAATGCTTTCTCAAGATCGAACAGAACAAAGTATGAGGGTTTACAGGTATTGAAATGATTTGTGTTGTGGTTTTTGAGACGTAGTAATTGGTCCTGGATACTGTAGCCGGGTCGGAATCCTGATTAGTAGGAGGTTTCTCTCTTGTAGATGGACGTCGAGGCGTTTTACAATAATTCGGTCGAGGATTCTACTTAATGTTGGAGTTAGTTGGATAGGTTTATAGGATGTTACGGAGCCAGGTGGTTTATCAGGTTTTAGAAACATAAGCGTCTTAGAGGTTTTCTATTCTGCTGGGATGAAGCCGGTGCGTAGAATGAAATTAAAAAACACCACAATCAGTTGAAGAAGTCGAAGAGGTCCTTGTTCGATATGTTTGTACGTTATACTGTCCATTCCCAGAGCAGTATTTTTTCCTGGCAATGGTGGTGGCGATGGGTGCAGTGAGGTATCTGTTCTAATTTATTCGATGGTACGAATGAGACTGCAAAGCTGGTGAGTTTATGTTGAATCGGTTCGCTGGATGTGTTCGTTCGATGTAAGGGTCTGAATATCTCCTGTAAATAGCTGGCAAAGGCGTTTGCTATTTCGTCATCAGTTTGCAGTGGTTGATCGTCTTTTAGTAATGGATAGGTAGTTTTTGGCCTTTTATCTGTAAGTATGATATCAGTGAATTTTCAGCTTCTCTTATATAATATGAAAGAATACTAAATTCATGGTGTAGTTGGTATTTGGTTCAGTAAAGATTATTTAAACATGTATCTGATTAATTTATGCTTAATACAAGTATATTATATTTTTAATAGCATTTAAACATAGAAAAATAATAATGAAAAGAATTCTCGAATCGTTTTAAAACGTTTACCTATCTATAACTTTTAACTGCGTGCCATGTAGTGAGCATTTTTACAAGTTCATTCAGCTTAACTATATTTTTTATATGAATAAAATAAAACATGATTATGTCTTGCAATCTAGAGAAGCATAAGGCATTTAATTCGTTTTGTTACTATGAAACACTTTTTGATAAGTCTTGCTTTTATAGTGAAGAAAAACATTGAAGTGTAACAATTTTGAAAAGTGAAAGACAGAGTTGTAAGAAAATCACACATTAGACTAGCTTCCTGTGTTTCTTTTTTCATTAGTGGGATATATAATATTGTAGTGGGTGTGTATCACTTTTAAAGTATAATTGAATGATGTTAGAAGGAACTTATAAAAAAAAGTGAGGGAACAATCAATTTATTTCTGTTCATTTTTATAACTTAATTCACTTTTGTGTAATAAGAAGATTCTTTACTGTACCGAAATCATCTTGCTGTTTATTACAGAAAATTATAGTTAAAGACACAACTAAGAAAAGTTCATTAGTGTGGAGGGAAGTTAGTGTTTCTTTACATCTTTTAACGACATTTTGAAGTGATAAGAATTATAGTAGACTTGATGAATAAAAAAATATTCAAACGTTGACTTCATGCTCGAAATATGTGAACAGGGATTGGTTTTTGCTTATACCATTTTGAATAATGATAAGAACACTTTTCGCCTTTGATTAATTCATCTTTGATGGAGTGACAACATTTATATATTAAAAAGGAAGAATAAATTAAAGAAAGTACACATTGTGTCATGCAGTAGCATTTCCTTCAGTCATGGTTGGAAACGTAGTTAATCTATCAGTACAATCGATTCACTCAACTTCGAGTGGTCCTCAAGTTTAGACAAGCCCACGGAGTAAAAACACGTCTATCAATTAACTACTTAGCGAATTATTTTTTTTTTCATAAAAGCTTGAATTGCTGTGGATTTGACTAACACATTTTAGACTTAAGGAAAGCACATCTTGAGATATGCAACGCCATTTTCATCCATTAGGGTTGGAAACGAAGTGAATATAATACTACAATCGATTCGGTCAACTTCGACTGGTCCTCAAACTCACCAAGCGAAGGGGGTGAAAAGAACAACTCTTTCAATTAACTACTCAGCTAATATCTCACGTCTTCTCACCTATAATTGGAGGAGGTACACCCCTTTGCATTTAATGTCTACCCCATCCCATTTGTGTAATAAACATTCCTTTTTTATTATTTATTTTTTTATCTGTATAATGTATAAAACATGACTAACATCTATTCAAGTCTTCTGAACTTTATAGAAGTTCATTGTGATTTCTTCATATGAGAATAAGGGTTGATTTTCGTGAAAGTTTGTCTTCCTTGTGATTTGTATCAGTAGCGAACTGAAATATGTTTTAATAAGAATAAGGATTAATTATCATGAAAGCTTACATTACTTGCTTTTCTTGCGATTTGAGAGAATACTCAATTGACTTTACTTTGCTCTCAATTGGACTTAATAAGTAATTGAAACACGTGTTACACTTTAAGATAATGTTAACAACAATTTCCCCCGGGTTTTACCCCTAGCACAAAGGTTCTGTGCTGTACTGGAAGCGTTTCCAAGTGGACTCTGGACGTTATTATTTAATATGACTGCGGAACCTTGCGGATATTTTTGATAAAGTATTTGCGATGGGAACAGGGTGTGAATAACCAATTGAACAATCATTTTCATCTCTCAGGGTTGGAAATGAAGTGTATTTCACAGTACAATCCATTCGGTTTACTTTGATTGACTCTCAACTTTACCTTGCATACTTTGCTATCAATTTCAGTAATACATATTACACTTAGGGAAAGCACACGTTGTGACATGCACCACAATTTTCATTCATCAGGCTTGGGAAGGAAGTGAACTGATGCCCACTTCAACTTTACTGAAAGCACTTTTGCGTATGCTCACCTTTAATGGAGGATGTACTCCCCTTTGTATTTAATGGTTCCCCCATTTGTGTAATAAAGAAGTGAATAAATTTCCCACTGGCATTTAGGGAGCACATTGTACGATATACTTTCATAGTAAGATTGTTTACTTAGCGAGCACGTTTTATGATCTATTCACACAGTAAGATCCTTTACAGCACTTTCGCGTATGCCCACCTGTAATTTCGGAGAGGTACCCTTTGAATTTAATGTTTCACCCACTTGTGTAGTAAAGAAGTTAATAAATTTCCCACCCCCATTTAGCGAGCACATTTTAAGCTGTAAGATTTTTTAGAGTAGGATTAGTACTTTCGCATATGCTCACCCCCTAAATATAAATTACTTGTATTAAAATTGTACCAAAGTTAAACCCACTTCTTTTGGTAAGTTTTTTTAGTGTAGGGCCAGCACTTTTGCATATGCCCACCATTAATCGCGAGATGACGTCTCCTTTTTAGCTATTGATTTGACGTATTATGAGAGTCTTTTGTAATGATTTCAGTTAACAGAAGACTTCGTGAAGTAAAACATATGGTTTTAGCTTTCATTAAACGTGAATGCATTACCTTCTTAATCATTGAAATTCTAAATTGGAACTAAGAACGGACGAATAGTCTTTTAGTTAACAATTGATTTGTTTTTAACTTAAAAGTTTCCATGCAACGTTTTTGATATGTTATATTAGTTGAGATATTGATGTATCTTTATCAGAACCAGTGACCACAAACATCCATTGGCGTTATAGTTAAGGATTGAGCTTTTTTACACTGCTCAAATTGAGTATTTTTTAAAGTCTAAACCGTAAATCCCTAAATACCATGAATAAAATTTTGTTAGAAAGAGTACTGTTAGTGAGAAACATTTCTACTAACAACTTTAGCATAAAAATCTAGCAGAATAATTGGTCAAAGAAATGGGAGAGCAATAGGAAGAGCGAGATGATATCAAAGTCGGAGAAAAGAGAGCATTGGGAAGACCAGCACAATTTTTGCAAGAATAATGAAAATTTTAACGAGGCAGACTAATGTGAGGAAAAAGAGAATGGATTGATCATTTTTCACTTTGAAAGCACAGTTCTCAACATTTAGACGGGAAAAAATAAAAAGAGAACGTTGGGAAGACGACTGACATGAAAGCAATGTCGAAGTTAAAGAGACCGTTATGGAGACTAACATAATTGTTGTAAGGATAATGAAATCTTGATAAGGAGTAAGATGGTGAACGAAAGAAAGTTGTATATATTTTTCATTTTGAAAAAGATTTTCTGTCTTCAATAGAAGTACGTGATATTCAATATTCAACAATTTTTTATTTCTTTCATTACCTCATTTTAACTTGGTAGTTTTTCACATTTAAAGTATTAGAAGAATGTGACCTCGACTGGGCCACGTGTTGTGCAAGACCAAGCCTTAATTTCTCCCGTCCTCCCTCCCCGAACGTAAATAATAAACAATTAGTTTCATGAAGGAGACGAATATATTCCTCCAGCCAAATTAAGAATAGTTTGTAATAAACCTTTGCCTACATTTTTATGCGCAACGGGAAGAAGAAAGCAGCCGTTACGGTGCGTCGTCCAGTGGACGATAGTCGCCTTCAAGAATATAGAACACGTGCTTAAAGATAGACAATTATGAAAGAACACTGGTTTAATTCAACCAAAACAATACTCCAACAATAAAAGATAATCAAAAGAGAACCTGATATTAGCTCACATAACTTCAGTGTGAACAAGATGTCTCACAATGCCCGACAGCTTCTTGTAGGCTCACAAAGAGACATTAGCTTGTATAACAGAAACCGTACATTTCTACACTTTCGCATTAAATTCTCTCCACCACTTCTCCGTAAACACTTATGCCATAACAAAACAAATAACTCTTGGAGTATCAAAAATAGATTCGGATTAACACAATTTCTACTCCACCACACTAAACAAGGTACCACTACCTACCTGTGTAAATCACGAAGTGAGGTAGAGGTCGCAATTCATGCATCGCGCAGGCAACTAGCATCACATCATCTTCTCGGACATAACCAAAAAGAGCAAAAGAACTCTCATGCTATAATTTAGCACATTACACTGTGTATTTTTTCGCCGTCAAAATTCCCCCGTAATCTTGTACGAACACCCGGCTCAAAGGATTTTCCTGTCGTGAGATTTTATGTTCTAGTACAAACAGCATTACCTTTCCTCTACTCAGCCACTTTTGAACTTTGTACTTTCTCACGTTTAAAGTATTACAATGACTATAAAAGTTTTATATATTTTTCATTTTGAAAAAGATTTCTACGTTCAATGTAACCATGTGATATTTAACACTGAATAACATTTTATTTCTTCCGCTACAACATTTTGAACTTTCTACTTTCTTAAGATTAAAGTATTAGAATGACTATAAAAGTTTTATATAGGTGACTAATAGTTTTGCATAATTTAAAACTACACATATTTTGTATCAAAAACCCTCGAGTATGTCAAGTGAATGAAAATGAGTTAGGCAAAATTTAATTCGGTACTTTTTCTTATTCGCAATCTACATAACGTTATAGCACAATGCATGTACTTGATTCCAACGTGACTAACACTTTTGAATAATCTACAACTATACATCTTTTAACTAAAAAGACCTACAGTATGTTGAGTAAGCGAAGACAAGTTAGCTAAAATTATGTTTGGTATTTCTTTATTATACGCAATCCACATAACACAGATTGTTTAAAACACCGTACACGTAGTTGGTTGTAATGGACAAGAAGCAAAACACTTTCTAGTATGTCTCGTTCTTTCACTTACATTACACTTCTAGAACTCTAGACTTTATTATATTTGTACCGAATATGAACTTAACCTAGACCCAAAAGTATGAAGACATTTTTCAAAGATGTATACGTGTCCTCACAATTGCTTCAACAATGGATTTTCCGTTATATTTTGCATTCTACGAATATGAAATTCACATTCAAAACGATTTTTCTTCTGTATATCCCTACATGTACTTTTTCAATCGAGGTATTTTACATTTGTATTGAGATATTTCACACTGAAAATGTTTCTGAACTTGGCAGTCCTTCATGTTCTCTTAAGTGAGATTAAAAACAAAATTTATTGAATATAATTTGTATGCTTTTTGACTTACAGACATATTGACAATTACATGACAAACTTTGAAGAAAAATATTGTCGTAACATGTTAGCAATCGAGTGTAATTTTTTACGAAACTATCATGTTTTCCTCGATCCGAAAGTTCAAAAATTTATGAAGTTATATAGTTTCCTCCTTTTGTCAAGTGAGAGTTCTACACTTTGTAGTTTTACAATTTTACATATTTGTTTGTTTTTAAAAACGATTGTAGATAACAATGTTTTGTTTTCTAACCCACATTGCTTTCAAAGTGTGTAGTCAGCAATTTTTGACTTACACAAAGAAAATATTTTGTTATCACACTATAAAAAATATCATTTATTATTTTTATCTTTTACAAAAGACTGATTTGAGTGTTTACAAACTTTCATTCCTAGTTTTTTCCTAACAAAAAAGTTTTTAATACAATAAAAATATCATTGTAACTTCAGAAAAATGTATTGGTCAATCGCCACTTGTAAGAGAAAGTTACGTTTAAGTTCCAATTGTAACTTGCGCAAAGTTGATTTTTACTCACGACTTTACTAGAAAAATGTTCTGGTACTTTTAAAATTGTTTGATAGAACTTAGGTTTACAATTTACAGTATCTAAAATCTTACAAAGTAAAATATCTCAACTTTTAAGTAACACAAGCTAAAATGTCATTTGCAACTTGTAAGAAAATAGTTATATTTAAGTTTCAGTTAATTTTTACCTCCAAATTTACAACAAAAAATTTCTCGTATTTTTAAAAATGTTTGGTAGAAATTATGTTTACAATTTACACTTTATAGAAACTTACACGAAGTAAAATATCCCTTTTAAGTTACACAAGGTAAAAATCTCATTTTCAATTTGTAAGGGAAAAAAGTTTTTTAACTTTTCACTTGTAACTCCAAAAAAGGTAACTTTGTTACTCATATCTTAAAAATAGTAATCTCCTACTTTTAACAATGTTTGTTTGTTTCTTAGAAATTAACCTTACAATTTACAGTGTAAAACTTACATAAAGTAAAATATCACTCACAACTTTTAATTCTCACAAAGTAAAAAAATATTATTAACAAATTTGTAATAATAACTCCAACTTTTCTACTCTCTTTTACTTCAGTTGTTGATTTAGAAAATGATTTTTTATTTATTTTATTTTGTTTTGTAAAATAGATTAACAAAAAATGTCTGTTTCTTACTTTGACTTTAGAAAGAAAACTTATATTTTTTCTAGTTTACAAACAAAACGTATTCACACTTTGTAAGAACAAAATTTTTCCTACATTAAATGTGTGAAACAAGAAACGTGATTTCTAAGTTCCTCAGAAATGTTTATTGGGTGAAAACAATAAAATTTTACGTTGTAACTTTAGGTTATGACTTCAATGTCATATGAAAGCTTGGCTAACAAGATGTTCTGCAAGATGTTTCTGTTTAAGTTAACGAGGAAATAGAAATAATTACAATAGTTATATTCACAAAGTATAGATAGACAAAGTTCTTAATTTTATATTCTCTATTATTTCTAAATTAAAACAAACTTTTTTCATAATACGTCATACAATGAGCTTCAAATTTAGTTTGCTGGTAGCCCCTTTTTTGAGCATAAATGTTCTAATTAGAACAAGGATAATACTCGCTTATGTCTAAAACAACGCTGAGAAAATTGAAGGTACCACAGCGGCGCCGGCTGTGTTGATAATTTGTTACATTAACACACAGACACACACACACACACACAGAATCATACACACAGACAGAGAGAGAGATACACACATTCAGAGGAAGACACACACATAGAGAGACACAGACAGAATCATACACACAGACAGAGAGAAACACACACACAGAGATGGAGATAGACACACACAGAGAGAAAGACAGACATAGAGGGAGAGACACGCACATACAATGGGAGGCAGACACACACAGATGGAGACACAAATACAGAAAGAAACACACACATACAGAGTGAGACACATACAGAGAAAGTTACACACACACATACATACAGAGGGAGACTCATACAGAGAGATACACACACACACACACACACACATACAGTGGAAGATAGGCACATACAGAGGGAGATACACACATACAGAGGAAGACACACACATATATATATATATATATATAGAGAGAGAGAGAGAGACAGAATCATACACACAGACTGACAGACAGACACTGTAACAAACACTCCCGTGCTAGCTACTCTTACCACGAAAAGATCCCAGATAATTCAGAGTCGTCTTGGCCTTCTCTTATAAAAGTTATCCAGAATCTCACCGTAATAATAATTGGTAACGAAAGCACTTGAAACAAAAGGGATGATCCTCTAAGGGACCCCACAATTAAGTACTCTACTATAAGGGTAGGTAATTAAGTTGATATTTGAATTCAAGAACAAAACTAAATTTCAATTTGGGTAAGAACAATATAATCGAACTAATAGTTTTCATTTCTACAAAAATTGACAAACAATATACAAACTGATCCTGTTCAATTGCCAAGGTTCTGATCCATATAACAGTCGAATCGAATATTTCTTTAGAAAGAATTACACTCACAAAAATACCCAGTAAATATATATATATATAATATACACTAGTAACATTCGATATCACGATTATCAGTATTTCCAACTCTATATGTAGACACAATTGGAACTTAAACATAACTTTTTCCTACAAGTTGACAGTGACGTATACATTTTTTGTGAAGTTACAATGATATTTTTATTGTATTGAACATTTTTTGTTAGGAAAAAAACTAGGAATCAAAGTTTGTAAACTAAACAGTAAAGAAGTTACAATGGTATTTTTACTGTTTTGAAAACTTTTCTTGTTAGAAAAAAGAACTAGAAATGAAAGTTTGTAAACACTCAAATCAGTCTTTTGTAAAAGATAAAAATAATAAATGAGATTTTTATATAGTGTAATAACAAAATATTTTCTTTGTGTAAGTCAAAAATTGCTGAAAGCAATGTGGGCTAGAAAACAAAAAATTATCTACACTCGTTTTTTAAAAAAACAAATGGTGTAAAATTGTAAAACTACAAAGTGTAGAACTCTCACTTGACAAAAGGAGGAAACTATATAACTTCATAAATTTTTGAACTTTCGGATCGAGGAAAACATGATAGTTTCGTAAAAAAATACACTCGATTGCTAACATGTTACGACAATATTTTTCTTCAAAGTGTGTCATGTGATTGTCAATGTGTCTGTAAGTCAAAAAGCATACAAATTATATTCAATAAATTTTGTTTTTAATCTCACTTAAGAGAACATGAAGGACTCTGTCAAGTTCAGAAACATTTTCAGTGTGAAATATCTCAATACAAATGTAGTAAAATACCTCGATTGAAAAAGTACATGTAGGGATATACAGAGGAAAAAACCTTTTCAATGTGAATTTCATATTCGTAGAATGCAAAATATAACGGAAAATCCATTGTTGAAGCAATTGTGAGGACACGTATACATCTTTGAAAAATGTCTTCATACTTTTGGGTCTAGGTTAAGTGCATATTCGGTACAACTATAATAAAGTTTCGAGTTTTAGAAGTACAATGTAAGTGAAAGAGGGAGACACACTAGAAAGTATTTTGCTTCTTATCCATTACAACCAACTACTTGTACTGTGTTTTAAACGTTATGCAGACTGCGTATCATAAAAAAAATACCAAACATAATTTTAGCTAACTTGTCCTCGGTTACTCAACATACTGTAGGTCTTTTTAGTTAAAAGATGTATAGTTGTAGATTATTCAAAAGTGTTAGTCACGTTGGAATCAAGTACATGCATTGTGTTTTAAATGTTATGTAGATTGTGTATAATTAAAAGTACCGAATTTAATTTTGCCTCTCATTTTCATTCACTTGGCATAATCGAGGTTCTTTGAGATAAAATATGTGTTGTAAATTATTCAAAATTATTATATTTTTTTTTTATTAAAGAAAGGGCCCGGGTGAAAACGAGAGGGGGAAGGAACTAACGCTTGGCTGGTGGATAGGGCGCCAGGCGTTTACGGTGTTGCCAGCATTCCTCCCCCACTCACACACACACACTCTCTCTCTCTCTCTTCCTCTGTGTGTGTGTCTTCTCTGTTATGGCAAAAAGATCAGTCATGTTTTCGAGACAATATATATTGTATATTGTTTGTTATTCAGGGAAGTCCGGAATTTGAGGGTTGTTGCCGGAGAAATATACTAAGAGTCGCGAAGCTAATCAAAAACTGAAATATTGTATGTTAATATGGACATTTGAAGTAAATTTTATATTTGTTTCATAATAGCACTCTTGAGCGTTCATAATGAATAATAGCTTAGTTGTGATCATTTAATTCAAAGTTATTGCATCTTAAGAAATATCATAGCATAGCAAGTTATAACGGCTCAGCATTCGGAAATGAACCTAAAATTGCTACTACTTTTTAATTTTCAAAGAGGAAGTAGTTTTATATAAAACACAACTTTAAGATAAATTTATACCTGAATATTTTTTTCTTAGGTTGACACTCAAACCATCCACAAATAAAGAACCGGGCTTTAGATCTCGGTAAGACATGTCCCGAATTTCGACTGACAAAATATGATCAGCATACCTATAATAGACTCCATGTCGACTCTCGTCTCATCTGCTCTTTTTACCTGAATTTGTTTTCGCCGATGTTTTTTATAGGTCAGACTTGTGATGGTCGTTGACCGTAGATACCAGAACACTTCTACTGCAATACATTGTCCACTTTTTGGAGTGAAGTATTGGCTCTGAAAATAACTGAAAGTATGATCCAGAATTCGACTAGCGAAACTGAGTATTTGATGTTATTATAGCCTTTTGGCAAGTTTGGTTCAGTCCGGATAGGGTAGTGTAGAGAATATTAGAAGTAAGTAAGACAGAGCCCAATTTGAAGGTACTATCCGAGCAATTGACTGGTGTGTTGAGGAAAACCATGGAAAACTCTGTCAGGATCGGCGGTCTCTCGGATTGTTCCCAGAACCTTCCAATTACTAAGCCAACACTATACCAATTGTGCTACAGCCGCTCGGTAGGTAAAACTGAGAAATGCTATTGGGAACATCAGACAGATTGGTGGATCTCCGAATTTTAAACAAGGAGTTTCCGATTGCGAAGTGAGTACGAAACAACAGCGATACCTCTCTCGATTTGTATAGTTAACCGGTGTACGGACAATATAAACTAATTGGTTTTGTATAAGTACCCAACCTCCAACACAAATCTAACGTAAACATTTTGAATTATCTTGACTTAAGAAACATAGACACACGAAGAAAACTAAATGACTTAAAATTTCTTTATAAAATAATGCAAGGCACACTCAGAAACCTTCTTCCACTTTTTAACCTAAGAGTACCCAGACAAAATTCTCGTTCACAACATCATTTCTACCTCTCAAAACCGAGATTATGTTTGGTGCAGCGATCTCTTGTATATAGATTATCACATTTTTACAATACTCTTCCTTTGCCACCAATACTCTTCCTTTGCCAGAAAAATGTACTACATTGGATTCCTAGAGAAAAGAAACTACCGAGACGACGTCCAAATGCAAGATGGGTAGATGAAATCAAGCGTTTTTCAGGAGCTACATGGATGAGGATAGCAACAGACCAAGATATGTGGAAACAAAGGGGGAGGCCTTCATCCAGCTACAGTTGGGGGGTAGGCAGAGTTGTGAAGGTTTCTATAGGTTTTTAGTGATGAACATTTTAAAGTTGGGGAGGAGTGCTCAAGAATTTGAAGGGGTTACTGGCAGAATCCCTGAACAGGGAATATTCTAGGGACGCTTACTTCCCCACTCAAACGGAGAATATACAGGGGCGTAGGAGCCGGGGAGCAGAGGGAGAGTTGCCCCCACGATTTTTGGTGGGGGGGGCAAGGTACATATTTTGGCCCCCTCATGATTTTATACCTGCATAAAAACAAAATTGGTTTGGTCTTTCATTGCAAAGCATTTTGTTTTTTGCCCACCATAATTTTATACCTAAATGATAATAATAGTGGCTAGGGTTTTCACTTTCAAGGAATAACATATTTTGCCGTATTCAAACACCATGATTTTATATGTAAAATAAAATCAAAATTTGCTTAGCTCTCAGTTTTAAATCTATTTATATTCTAGGTGGATTTTAAAATTACATGTTTAATTATTTTTACAGTAGCGTCATTTTTTTTAAAAAATGTAGTGTTTTAAAATGGATATTTAACAGTTTTCGCTAACTTACCAAGTTTTAAATGTTATTTTAGCGGTGAAAAATCATGGAAAGAAGCTAACGAGAAGATTTTAACTAGTAAATTGGAGTGTAGCTTGAAAGGTAATGACTTTTGTTAAATCTAATTTAGTATAGAAATCTCTACGATCGTGGGCGGCTGTTAGGGGCCAAGGTGCTATTACCCCGTCACTTTTTTGAATTGACCTTTAAATCTATATGATTTTATATAAAAATATGAAGTTTATCCTTCTTGTCCCACCCCCTACTTTTACTTCTTGCCACCGCACTTTTATCCTTTAATCGCCGTCGTCGACACTGTCATTCAATTAAATCCCCTTAAGAAAACTAGAGCTCACACAAGGACAAGGCTTTGTAGCTGCTATGATTTTCTCAATACATTGCCAGTCATGGGCGCCCGTAGAATTTTTCCCAGAAGGCAAGATTTTTCAGGGGGGGGGGGGCAAGACTCCATTAAAGTAGGTAGTTTTGTGTCAAAAACCCTAAAATCTAAGGAAAATTGCATAAAATCAGACGCATGTGGACTATGGTACTATGATTTATAATATTTTGCTATGATACCATCTTGACACTAAATAAATACTATATACCTCAGAAAATATTTTTAATTTCATTTTTCTTTTTTCGCTCTGTGTTCTGTTTCGACTTCCAAAACTGAAAACATGATACTCCGCATTGAACATATGATACCGATACGTAATATCACATACACATATATACACCGTTTCTCACTCTCCCCCAAACACACACACACACATACATACATACACACCTAGATATACACACATACATACATACATACATATATATTTGGGATATCTGGATTTGCCCCCCCAACCAAAATGTTGTTCCTACGCGCCTGGGAATATACCTGTTTTGTATGGTCGCACTCCCCCAGTTCCTTTACGAAGTAATTAGACATCGGGGGTTAGCAAATTTCTTTGAATATGTCCTAGGCAACCCCATGACACTTGTCATGTTAAAAGAAGAAAAGGAACCAATGTCCTCCCAGGAAAAATCATTAACGTATTTGCTTATTTTCAGTTTGAAAGGAATTAAACTCTATAGGTTTATATCACATTTACATAGATACATTTCATTTGCTCGGAATAGAGGCCAACAAAAGTCTATTTGCTATCTTTTAACATAGCAAATAGACATTTGTTCGTGCATGCGTTCTAAATTAATGAAAATAGGATTTAAATTAATCTTCTCTCATAAAATTTTAAACAAGTTTCTTTACTTCTTCTGTTTAATTTTGGAGCATAGATAATTCACAGCAGAGTGAACAAAATGAATACACGCTATTCTCTTTTCGAATGCGCTTTTAAAATATTCATACGCATAGTTATTTCTTATGTCTAACAACACATAACACAGTCACACACCACTTGTCAATCACAACGCAAACGGAGAAAAAAAAAGCTTTCCTTGACGGTGTTGTGGAGCGAAGACAACAACGTGTGACCACATCGCAGCCGAATTAGGAAATAACATGTGGCAACAGTGTGTATGACGTTTGACTAACCATCCAATGAAGCAACTTTCCCTTCTTGTTCGTAGGCGGGCAAAACAGAAGATAGAGGTCCAAAGTCTCCCTATTACCAGTATAGTCACCTATATAAATCTTTTATTGTCAATCTAACACTTTCTACTTTGTTAAGATTAAAGTTCAAAATGAGGGAGCGGAAGAAATAAAATGTTATTCAGTATCAAATATCACATGGTTGTACTCAATGTGGAAAATCTTTTTCGCACTGATAAATATATAAAACTTTTATAGTCATTGTAATACTTTAAACGTGAGAAACTACAAAGTTGAAAACGAGATAACGGAAGAAATAAAAAAAATCAATATTGAACATCAGCTGCTTGTAATCAAGACAGAAAATCTTTTTTCAAATGGTCAAAAACATATAAAACATTTATACTCATTCTAAAACTTTAACGTGAGAAAGTACAAAGTTCAAAAGTAACTGATTGGAGGTAAGCTAATGCTGTTTGTACTAGAAGAAAATCTCCGGAGAGGTAAATCCTTTGAGCCGGGTATTCGTACAAGATTACGGGCAAATTTTGATGGCTAGAAAATACACACGTGACTCAGTCGAGGTCAGATTCTTCTAATACTTTTAATGTGAAAAACTACTAAGTTAAAACGACATAATAAAAGAAATGAAAAATTATTAAATATTGAATATCACGTACTTGTATTTTGAAGACAGAAAATATATAAAACCTTTTTCCTTCACCATCTTACTCTTCTTCAAGATTTCATTATCCTTACAACAATTATGTTAGTCTCCATAACGGTCTCTTTCCCTTCGGATTATATATCAGTCTTCTTCCCAACGCTCTCGTTTTATTTTCCCCCGTCTTATTGTTGAGAACAGTGCTTTCAAATTTAGAAATGATAAGTCCATTCTCTTTTTAACCACATTTGTCTGAATCGTTACGATTTTCATTATTCTTGCAAAATTGTGCTGGTTTTCCCAATGCTCTCTTTCCTCTGACTTTGCAATCATCTCGCTCTTCCTATTGCTCTCCCATTTCTTTGACCAATTATTCTGCTAGATTTTTATGCTAATGCTGTTAGTAGAAATGTTTCTCACTAACCGTACTCTTTCTAATAAAATTTTATTTATGGTATTTAGGGACTTTAGGTTCAGACTTAGAAAATACTCAATTAATTTGAGCAGTGTAAAAAAGCTCAATTCTTAACTATAACGCTAAAGGATGTTTGTGGTCACTGGTTCTGATAAAGATACATCACTTTCTCAACTAACGCAACATATCAAAAAGGTTGCATGGAAATTTTTAAGATAAAAACGAATCAATTGTTAGCTAAAAGACTATTCGTCCGTTCCTAGTTCCAATTTAGAATTTCAATGATTAAGAAGGTAATGCATTCACGTTTAATGAAAGCTAAAACCATATGTTTTACTTCACGAAGTCTTCTGTTAACTGAAATCATTACAAAAGACTCTCATAATACGTCAAATCAATAGCTAAAAAGGAGACGTCATCTCGCGATTAATGGTGGGCATATGCAAAAGTGCTGGCCCTACACTAAAAAAACTTACCAAAAGAAGTGGGTTTAACTTTGGTACAATTTTAATACAAGTAATTTATATTTAGGGGGTGAGCATATGCGAAAGTACTAATCCTACTCTAAAAAATCTTACAGCTTAAAATGTGCTCGCTAAATGGGGGTGGGAAATTTATTAACTTCTTTACTACACAAGTGGGTGAAACATTAAATTCAAAGGGTACCTCTCCGAAATTACAGGTGGGCATACGCGAAAGTGCTGTAAAGGATCTTACTGTGTGAATAGATCATAAAACGTGCTCGCTAAGTAAACAATCTTACTATGAAAGTATATCGTACAATGTGCTCCCTAAATGCCAGTGGGAAATTTATTCACTTCTTTATTACACAAATGGGGGAACCATTAAATACAAAGGGGAGTACATCCTCCATTAAAGGTGAGCATACGCAAAAGTGCTTTCAGTAAAGTTGAAGTGGGCATCAGTTCACTTCCTTCCCAAGCCTGATGAATGAAAATTGTGGTGCATGTCACAACGTGTGCTTTCCCTAAGTGTAATATGTATTACTGAAATTGATAGCAAAGTATGCAAGGTAAAGTTGAGAGTCAATCAAAGTAAACCGAATGGATTGTACTGTGAAATACACTTCATTTCCAACGCTAAGCGATGAAAATGATTATTCAATTGGTTATTCACACCCTGTTTCCTTCGCAAATTCCTTTCTAAAAAATATCCGTAACGTTCCGCAGCCATATTAATTAATAACTTCCAGAGTCCACTTGGAAACGCTTCCAGTACAGTACAGAACCTTTGTGCCAGGGGTAAAACCCGGGGGGAAAGGGCTGTTAACAGTATCTTAAAGTGTAACACGTGTTTCAATTGCTTATTAAGTCCAATTGAGAGCAAAGTAAAGTCAACTGAGTATTCTCTCAAATCGCAAGAAAAGCAAGTAATGTAAGCTTTCATGAAAATTAATCCTTATTCTTATTAAAACATATTTCAGTTCGCTACTGATACAAATCACAAGGAAGACAAGCTTTCATGAAAACCAACCCTTATTCTTAATATTATTAAGACATGTTTCAGTTGACTATTGAGTAAAATTAGAAGCAAGGAAAGCTTTCATGAAAATCATTCCTGATTTTTGTATGCAGAAATCACAATGAACTTCTATAAAATTCGGAAGACTTCAATAGATGTTACTCATGTATTATATATATATTAAACAGAACAAAAATTAAAAAAAGAAGGAATGTTTATTACACAAATGGGAGGGGGTAGACATTAAATGCAAAGGGGTCTACCTCCCCCAATTATAGGTGAGCATACGCGAGATATTAGCTGAGTAGTTAATTGAAAGAGTTGTTCTTTTCACCCCCTTCGCTTGGTGAGTTTGAGGACCAGTCGAAGTTGACCGAATCGATTGTAGTATTATATTCACTTCGTTTCTAACCCTAATGGATGAAAATGGCGCTGCATGTCACAAGTTGTGCTTTGATTAAGTGTAAAATGTGTAAGTCAAATCGACAGCCATTCAAGCTTTCATGGAAAAAAATAATTCACTGAGTAGTTAATTGAAAGACATCGGCTCGTCTAAACTTGAGGACCACTCGAAGTTGAGTGAATCGATTGTACTGATAGATTAACTACCTTTCCAACCCTGACTGAAGAAAATGCTACTGCAAGACACAATGTGTACTTTCCTTAATTTATTCTTCCTTTTTAATATATAAATGTTGTCACTCCATCAAAGATGAATTAATCAAAGGCGAAAAGTGTTCTTATCATTATTCGTAATGGTATAAGCAAAAAAAAATCCTTGTTCACATATGTTAAACATGAAGTCAAAGCTTGAATATTCTTTTTTATTCATCAAGTCTACTATAATTCTTATCCCTTCAAAATGTCGTTAAAAGATGTAAAGAAACACTAACTTCCCTTCACACTAATGAACTTTTCTTAGTTGTGTCGTGTACTATCATTTTCTGTAATAAACAGCAAGATGATTTCGGTACAGTAAAGAATCTTCTTATTACACAAAAGTGAATTAAGTTATAAAAATGAACAGAAATAAATTGATTGTTCCCTAACATTTTTTTTATAAATTCCTTCTATCATCATTCAATTATACTTTAAAAGTGATACCCCTACTACAACACTACATATTCCACTAATGAAAAAAGAAACACAGGAAGCTAGTCTAATGTGTGCTTTTCTTACAACTCTGTCTTTCACTTTTCAAAATTGTTACACTTTAATGTTTTTCTTCACTATGAAAGCAAGACTTATCAAAATATATTTTCCAATAACAAAACAAATTTAATGCTTATGATTCTTTAGATTGCAAGACATAATCGTGTTTGATTTTCTTCATATAAAAACAAAATATAGTTAAGCTGAATGAACTTGTAAAAATGCTCACTAGATCGCACGCAGTTAAAAGTTATATATAAGTAAGCATTTTAAAAAGATTCGAGAATTCTTTTCTTTACTATGTTGCTATGTTTAAATGCTATTAAAAATATAATATACTTGTATTAAGGATAAATTAATCAGAGACATGTTTAAATAGTCTTTACTAAAACAAATACCAACTACACCATGAATTTATTATACTTTCATTTTATATAAGAGAATCTGAAAATTCACTGACTGATATCCAGCAGCAACCTTAAGCTGTTCAAAAATGAGAATTGGTCTAGCCGGCCAATCAAAATAAGCAGGCACTTTTTTGATATGTATAATACTCTTATCAGAGCCTTTACCATAAATAAAATGGATGGTTATCTCCAAGTATGAGCCCCTTCTTTTCTTCTTCTCTGTCTAATTATGAATCTACCATTCATTTCCTTGGTTTCATTTGTTTGTTTGTTCAGTTGTGGTTATTCTTTTTTCGTCTAAGGGAAAATCCATATTCGCTTGTTTCGTTCGTTTCTTTGCTCACTTTTCGTTATAGTTATTCCTCTAAAGGAAGTCTACATTTATTTGTTTATTTTCTTAACTTCTGGTTATTCGATTGTTATTTGTCCGGTCTCTAATGGAGTAATTTGAATCTAGACCTAACTTACTCTCCTGTCAATGTCCGCATTACATCAATGGTCTTGTAGATTCCATCTAGTTTTTGCAACCAGCAATTTTGTTCAATGTTCACATAGTGGGGATTTCCAAACGCCACACGGTCTTTTCCCCAACTTTCGTCATCTGACGTCGGATTACGTCATCTTAAATTTCCGATCACCTTAAGCTATGGCCTGGCAGAATCACTTCGCTTGCGTCAAATATACCTCAACATGGTAGCTCAATGACCTCTGTCACGCGATGGGAATTTCCAGGCAACATCTTAAGTGTCCCTCGTTCTTGCAGGACTGAAATAAAGCATTATGCAACTGCTCGCCAATTTTAGCCCACAATCTTGTACAAATATGTCTTGCGTCACTCTAACCCTCAAACTACTTATGCAATCGCTGCCTCCAAGCCCAAACCACTTAACCAATCAGCAACTACGTGGACGCCGTTTTAAAACTAAGACTTTCTTGCAAAAACGATTGCGTAATATCTTTACCCCCCACTTTTCTCTCATAGCCTTGAACAATCACCCCTGCTGACGTCACCACCTATCGCTAGGGCACATCCAACCATAAACTACTTATGAAACCACTCGACTACATGACACGTGACGTCACCTGCACATGGGGAAGATTAAACTAACCCCAAAGGACCTGTACCCCACCAACCTACAATATTTCTACTACCATTAATCTTTGTATTTAAATCAAGTGGCTTTGCTTGTTCGTTTATATTATCTATACTCAAACAGTCTTCTACAAGAATAGTTGGCACGTCTGAAATTTGTTCAGTCACCGACTGTTGAATTGTGGAATCCATTTATTCATTGAATCTAAACGCTTTGCTTTAGCAAAGCATACATTTTGGTAGTGTTCACCGTACGACAATACCGACAGATGGCGCTAATGGCAGGACGGTTGTCCTTCATCGAATGTATACGCCAACATCTATTACAAGACTTATTGGAAAATTTTGAGTTATCTGTGTGGTTATAGTTTCTGTTGTGTATTAGACCTGTAAAGTGTATTAGAACCAACATCAAAACAATCGTTACCATAAAAAAGTTTTTATTAAAATATTTTTGAATCTCTTTCCACTTGTTCTTCTACTACTATCGTATCAATGGCTTGTTGCAATGTCAACTTTGCATTCGCTAATAAACGTTTACAAGTGCTTTCATTATAAACGCCTAAAACCAGTTAATCACGAATGTTATCTAAAGAATCTCCAAAGTCGCATTTAGCAGCTTGTATTTTTAAGTGCATAACAAAATCTTTTTGATTGAAACTCCTTCTGTTTGATCATGTGAAACATATATATCCACTGTACGATTCAATTTGGAATCTTAGTGCTCCTTCAATTTGTTTGCTATTACATCGAAGGACTGATCCGGTGACACCAAATCGCGCAATAAACTGTATAAATCATGTCCGATTAAGGAGATAAATAGGTTAACATTTCTCTCCGGTTCAATACTCAAATTGCATTGTATGCATTAAATTGTTCTAGATAAACTGTTATATCTATTGATTCAGAGTCAAACCTTTCAAAAGCGTTTTGTGAAGAAATGCCTATTGCCACCCTTCGTTGCGCCATTATAAACTAAATTCGTGCCTATATAAACGTAATACCATTACAGTCAATAAGTTCGTGGACTGGACGCAGTGTGGCGCTAGTGGTGTACTACAGCTGAGACGTGACGTCCTGGAGGAATCAGTGAAAGTTCGTATCTCTGCTCAGCAAGACGCAGGTGTGTACATAGAGTGTAAACAGACGTTCTGTCTCTGTTGTGAAGGGAATTGAATGCACCTCGGCGGACTTGGAGAATGTCACAGTTTGAGCAACGGGCAAACATCAAGCTCTGCCAAAAACTAGGCAAATCCGCAACAGAAACGTTCCAGATGATCAGGCAAGTGTACGGTGACAACGCCCTGGGCCGCAGTGCTGTGTTTAAGTAGCACCAACGTTTTGCGGAAGAGAGAAACAGTATAGAGGATGATGAACGTACTGGTCGGCCAACTACAGTCCGAACTGAACGCAAGATCGAAGAGGTTGCAATGGTGGTGCGCGCTAACCATTCCCAGTCGGTAGACGACATCACAGCAGCAGTACGGATCAGCCATTGGACCGTGTCACAAAATTCTGACGGATGACTTGAACATGTCGCGTGTCACCCAGCACAGTGTGCCAGGCATTCTGACACAACACCAACGTGAAGAGCGGATGACCATTTGCGGTGACCTGATCAGTAGTGCTGACGCTGATGGAACGTTCCTGAGCCGGATAATAACAGATGAAACATGGTGTTTCCTATACGATCCACAACTAACGAGACAAGCAGCTACCGGGAAATCGCCATCATCTCCAAAACTCAAAAACCCGAGACAAGACAGGTAACAAGGAAAAGTGATGCTTGAACTGTGTTTCGACTCGCAGGGAATTGTTCAAATGGAATTCATCCCACAAGGAGCAACTGTCAACAAGACTCGCTACAAGGAGATCCTTCGCCGCCTACGCGAGTCAATACGTCGTAAGCGTCCTGAACTTTGGCGCAGGAAGAACGGGATGTTCTCCACGACAACGCTCCTGCACATCGCCCTGTCCTTGTCCAGGAGGAGCTGGCAAGGCAGCAGATCACCTTTTTGCCACATCCTCCATGCTCACCTAATCTCACACCATGCGATTTCGATCTCTCTCCCCGCTTGAAAGCAAAGTTACGTGGACGTCGCTTTCATTCTCTTTAGGAGATCATCACTGCCACAAAGGATGCCCTACGAGAGATGTCTGCTAAAGCCAACATTTTTCGAACAAGTTTTCAACGGCTCTACGAACGTTGGCAGACGTGCATCGCAACCAACGGTAACTATTTTGAAGGTCAGTGTGAATCTGTGTGTCTGTGTGTGTGTGTGGACGTTTACGCCGAACACAGCAACCTTGATGACATTTGGGTTCTACTGGTTGTCTTTATTCTAGGTGCCAGCCTACGAATTTATTGATTGTACTGGTATATAGTAATTTCCAACAATAAGAGACGATTCAGTATATAATTGTAGACTTTACTAATTCTTATTAATTAGTACCAACAAACATGAATCTTGCCAGAGCAAATTCGAATATGTATTAGTCGATTAAGAACGTATAGTTCAAGCAATAGGTCTCTTCGTAACTCTATCCTAAACATAATTCAATTGTACATAGAAACATACATACTTATTAATCCAGAGGTTTGGCCGCATCATGTAGTGTAAATACAGCATCAAGACATCGCAAATTCGAACAATTATTTTATAGTAGATGAGAATTCCAAATATCTAGCTCACACAATCGTTATTTACTTTTGTAATCTGAAAAACAAATGAAGGAAATTAACAATATGAAAATATCGATTGCTATATCAAGTTCAGAATAAAAATATGTAATCGAGAGTTTACCTTACATTACAGTAGTTTCAATTATCCATTTATTTCTCTGAGTCGAAGCAAGGCACCGCTACAGGAAGGTATTTTTAATTTTTAATAAGGTTTGTACAATTTGTGTATTACGAAAGATTGGTGTTATTGTTTAATCACAAATACCTCCTCTAAGGTGAAGTTGAATATTACATAATCACTAATAACTTGTGTTGGTTGTGCTGTGGTGGTGTAATTGATAACATACATAACTGGAAACTAGGAGGTTCGAGTTCCAGTCCCGGTCACGGCAGTGTGAATTTTTCCCTGCGTAATTATCAACTTCACTTTATACAAGGTATTTATGATCGAGGAATAGTATCAGACCTGCGATTACTTACACAGTGTAAGTTGTTTTCCATTCTTTTTCCTTAAACGAAAATGTATATAGTATAAATTAAGTTACTTTTAAGAATTAGCTAATACTATCTTGTGTTCCCCTGTGGGTGAGTGGTAACGCTCGCTACCTAGTGTTCAAGGGATCCCAGATTCGATTCCCGGTAAGGAAATGAAGTAGTTCAATGCGCACATTAAACTGTAGGTCCCGTCCCTAGGACGTCATCTTCATCTGATTGAATGCAATGGCAAACTTTCCTAGCGACCTTCAGGTCAGGACCTGCCTTCGATCAGAACACCTATTATTATCAATACAATTTGTGACTTCCGTACCCTCCCCCACTTATTACTTTGGGCAGTGGTAGTTCAAGCTGTGAATTTAGAATTCGCCACTGGTATAGGTGGAGTTTGATTCTCTAGACACTTTCTATCTCTGGTCTTAAGCTAGTGCGACCCAATGAAGACAATCGACATTACGATCAGTTTATTCTTGATACCAAGAAGGCAAAAATGAAAACATGCTCTTTCTATATAGGTACATGCGTGTAAGTGTTCGTTGATGTATTATGATAAATTTACTACGCATTGCAAAGTGATTACGGTTGATTCAAAATGTTTGTAGCAGATACAAACTCCTTAACGATTAAGTGTAACATTGGTTGAACTTACCATGTATTTTAACATCATATCTGACATTTATTTGGTTTTTCTTACAGTACACTTCAAGTACTGAAACCGACTGAACAAATCTGGTAAGTAGATTTCTAACATCTCTCTTCCTGCAGGATCACACACTTAATGCAACCATACAACGAAAGCACCGCAGAAACCTCTTATATACAACTTCTGAGAGCACCATTGCAGATTAACCATATAGTCTTCAATTCTTTCACAACAAAGAGAGGCTTCTGACAAGTCTTTGTAATCCGTTCACTGTGAAGGCATATTGAATGGTGGTGAGGTGTTGTTTTTTTCTATGGCGAGTTGAATCAGTTGTTGATATGTGTAAATTGCACTCTGTCTCGTGATCAGTCTCTAGTGATTACAATCAACGTTATACTACGACTCGTTCTCCATTAGGACAAGAATTACAAATCAAAACACAATTATCCTCAATAAATTATTTTAATGTATGGTAATACGGAGTCAAACGAATACAAAACTGTAGTCATATAGCGAAACTTCTCTACGTGCTGAAACCATCAAGGATAAGTTTTGATTATTTACTGTTTCAGGATATATATCAAATTTCAAGTTCGTCATATGTTATTTTTTTTCTTATATACTTTAATATAAATTTAGATTTTGATTGAAAATGGGTAATGCGATTAAAAGTTAAACCTCGTTTCAAAAACTGTTAAGATTGCTAGCACATGAAATGGATATTTCATTAAGAGTAGAGTCCTATTCATCACAACGAAAGCACAATATTTTATGGTTTTCTAACTCTATTATTTATTAGTAAAACTGAGCTAAATAAAATAATACAGCCAGTCACTTAGAAGGAACGAATATTACATAATGTTTCATAATGTAATAGAAGTAATAACGAAGAACATGTTTTCTTTCTAATATGATACATTGAACTAGGCCAAGTCTATTTCAACGATTGAGAAATACTATAATTGGCAAATGATTCGCATATACGCACTATCATATTGTACAATATGATCATGTTAATACAAAGCGTTTTACCTGTAAACTTTAGTTTTTTCTAGTCTAAATACCGCGTGTTCAGTTTACTTATTAGAAATAAGCTAAGCAATTCGTTGTTACTCAATTTGTTATTAGAAATAAGCTAAGCATAAGATACCTAGATACGTTTCGAAAACCTAGAGATTGTAGGTGAAATGTTCTGCATTAAAGTCAAATGTATAATTGGATGATTTACTGAAATTAACAATATTCACAACAATTTAGGCTAAAACATTTAATTTAAATATTAACGAAATTTTCTTCAATACTAATACAATTTTCTTCTCTGTGGACTATTAAACGTATTCTACTCAATTCCAGTTATCTTTAGCTAATTTAAATTAATTTGGAGATCTACTAAAAATTGTTCCAAATGCTGAACACAAGTTTAAAATTACGAGATTAATCTTGTCATAAACCCAAACTTTATTTAAGAAATCTGCTAACCACTAAGTTTTTCACTACAAAGCGAATCTGGTGTGATGTCCAAACAGGTTCTATTTGTGCCGTCCAAGTCCTGTAATTCAGACCCTATGAGGGCTGGATAGATTGTTAGTAGCGGTACATACACTCATATTCGGTCCCTACATTAATAGTAGAAGCTTAGAAGCTACGTGCTCTATGAGAACATAAAGCACTCACTACTCAAGCGAATTTTCTCTATTTATGATTCAGAAAACCTTTGTTATTAAACATGCGACTATTTGCTGTAAGAGGCGTAATCAAAATACATATTGTACGTAAATTATTCCAGTTAAATATCCTAATTGTGATCATCTTCCAAAACTGTAATTCTATTTTGAATGCTGGGAGCATTTGTGGTATTTTTCTCAAAAGTGCGGAATTATCATCCAAGAGAGAGAGAGAGCGGAAAAATCTACTCACGAGGACAAGCATTAATGTAAGCCGGCAAGACACCAGGGAAGAAAATGAAATGATATTCGGATTTTGCGTCTCTGAAACATGAAGAATTAACGTGAAGTAGAAAGTGGAGTTTGGCTGCATATACTATCCGCGATAGTAACTTCAAAGGTTGTCTCTCCATTAGTATGTGTATTCTTCAAAGGTAGGGTAGCACTTGGACTGAAGCTTTCGAGAGTAGAGGGATATATTGTAGAGTAATTATATGAACTCCGTGTACAAGAAAGCTCAGTTGGCTCTAATGTTTGACGCTGATTGACTGAATACTTTAATTATGTCAATATAGACACCTATTTCGAAATCAGCCAATGGTCTTTCGGAAGATTTCAAAAAATTGATCTCCAAAACCTAGTGGTGCAACAATTTTTTTTTCTTATGTCAATAATAAAAATAATATGGTTACTTAAAGGTAATGTTTCCTATATTTAATATGCTTAATTTCGTTCACTTGGAATGGATACATATTCCACTGCTATATTTCTGATTGCTTTAAATATAGAACAAAATGCGAAACCGCTATTTTCTGTATTTCGCGTGTACAGTATATACTTCAATACCGTCAGCAGCATACAAGATTTTCAAAATATGTCTCGGCTGTTACAAACATCTGAAGTTTCCAGAGTAACGGAATGAAACTTCCGTCAAATTGTGGATAATATCACCAAGCATTTGTGCGATCATCAGTAAATCTCCATGTAAGCATATTTACGAAACAAATCACTTCTAGGCAAAACTCCTGTCTGTCCATTTGTTGTTCAATAGCTTTGGAGGAATCGACGAAATCGTAATATATATGTTGTTCGTCAGCATTTCAATATCTGGCACGGTAGATTTGTATATAGTGTATTTGGCATAACCCTTTAGTGACAAGTCCAGTGAGGTTTTGTCAGGAGAGCGTGGAAGCCACTATTTAGCGCCCTGGCGACTTCCAAAGCTCAACTGAGAAACAGTAACATATTCACACTCGCATTTGCTATGATGGTCTTTCCACTGAAGAAGAATAACATTTGAACTTCTAAATGTGCATGAGCCCACACCCATCATTCACTTTTTGATTGTGTCCATCGTTCTCCACCACATCATTTGGAGGCTGAACCCAAATGCATACCTTCTGCTACATTCACAGTACCACTAATGTGGAATATTGACTCCGATAAAGCTAGAAGTTTTACGGAATCATTATTTTATACAATGAGGGATAGCACAGTGATACCAATTCATAACTACGGTTGAGGTCTGCGGGTTCTAAAGCCTGCACAATTTGTACCTTGTACGCACGAAAGAGGAATCGTTGTTTTAGAAGGCTGTTCATAACACGCTTGAATTTATCGCTAAAGTGAAGAAAGATGAACTGAATGTTTTGACGTCGCGCAAAAGTCACTCGCACTGTCTCAAACGTCGGTCGTCGCCTTTTCGTGGAAGTTCATACTTTGTCCAAAGTTCTTTGAACAGTGTTACGGTCTCTTGATAGCACAGAATACACTGCGCTTTAATCTGATTTGCATGCATTTCTGATTTCTTAGGCACTGTGTTTATTTTACACCACATCAATATGACCTCAAACAAAATAAACTTTATGATATTTCCTATTATTTGCCATACGTTTCAGTTATTTGTTTTATAGTCTATAAAACCTGCAGATGTTCGTAATCATGGAGACACTTTGTGGACATCCATTTAAAAAAATAAAACATGTAATTTCGAAAGAAGTTCTTTCGCTAACCTTCCATAACAACAACAGAATTAAAACAAATGTAACAAAAATCAATGTCAGTGCTTTAGAACTAAAGCCTCAGCATGGCCTCTAGAACAATAATTGTGTCAGCAGAAATGTGAAACGTCGGAATGGATTTTAGAATTACTTTAAAACAAAAAATATTGTGTATCAAGATGTTATTCGAACATTTATCATCAGCAGAATGATGATCAGCAATCAAATTTAGTCAGCAAAATATATTCAGTAGAGCACAAACCTTGAACTTGAAGCATGCGATATAAGTATGCATCAATACATTGTAAGCTTCATTTACTCGATTTTTAATAACCAATAATAATTATTAGACAAGTAAAAATTGAGCAAGATATCACGATTATTTTAATAAAAAATTCTAATTCCTATATCTCCAATTAAATGTTAAATGACGCTGCAAATCCAAAAGTAACTTTTGCTAGCAGTAGCAAGCCCCGTGGTTTGGTGTAAGCCCTAGATCAGCAATTCTGAAACGTATTACGGCGCTATTACACTATCGAGCTTGTTCATCAGCTTGGTCGCCTGAGCTTACTCGACGAGCAAGCTCGTCAGTGCTATAGCAAAATAGTACGTCAAGCTTCTCCAACATTTGGAGAGAATAACAAGTGACACTATTTCAAGTGGACACTCAAATCTATAAGAGATATACATATTTCAAATCAGCATAAAAACTAAGTTTATGTGTAAAATATTAGGTACCATTGACCAGTAGTTGAAGGGATATTGGCGGGAAAAGTTTTGAATAGCGTTGTTTTTGGTACTCTATTTATAAATATCTGGCGCTAGTTTACACTCAATGCCGCACACTACGTTGACAAACAGTCAAATGACATTGATAGCTGCACGTCGCTATACTCATAGTCACCAGAGATCCACAATGGTACAAGTGTAGAATTGGGTAGAATCCGTAGAATGACACACGAATACTATAAAGCAAACGTACTGATGGGGAAGAAAGAAGTTATGATCTTCTCTTGCGTCATGATTAGGATGTCAAAATATAAGTGGATGGACATTTTGGCAACGCGAGCGCAATTGGTTTGGGATATATTAATAATACAATAGTCAGATCCATTGTCTGCGGAGAGTGATTGCAAAAGTGTTGAAATACCATTATACTTTTAACTTACTGAAAGAAATGGATACTGGGTGTAAGACGCTACCTTGTGGAAGGTATATTCTTCATGGCTACCTTCTTGAAGTCCGCCATATTGAAGCTCGATAAAGATAAGATGAATTTTATGGGTGGTAAATCGAAGCTCGAATATATGAAAATCAAACCCAAATATGTAGAAATCCATATCGATAGGGCACTATACTCAGGAACAATTTCTATGCTTTTAGGTTTCATTTCTGTCGTTATTTCGAGAAGAAATAAGTGTTTGCAGGCTATTGCATCATTACCCCCATGCTAGTGTCACATTCTCTTATCTCTCACAATATAACACTGACGAAAAAACTGACTTCCGAAACATATTTCCCGCAAAATTCTAGCCCCGGATAACATATTAGGCAACCCCCTTCCCATTTAAGAAAACCAATCTACATTCAATATGGTAGAATTAAAGATGGCGAACATGAAGCCATAAGTATATAAAGAGTTCATTACTGTTTGGATCGCGTCACTTACAACTATACGATATGCAGCCATTCGTTACGGTGCACTACATTATTACTGATGATGCTGGTTGACCCTATGGTTTCCGGTACAGGTGTGGATGCACACAGATCTCGAAAGAATTTGGAAAACGATGGAAAAGGCATATCTGGTAGGCGGAAACGTGACAGTGCGGGTACATATGTGGAAGCCTGCATCACACTAGACACGGTTTCTGCACGCTAAGACTATGTATGCATTTTACCCCATTTTCCACGTTTTCGTGTGCTACTGACGAGACCCTATACTCGCGTAGGTTTTCTGTATTATAATTTTTTTTGTACATTCTAACTAGAATTGTAAAAAATCTAGACACAAATGTAACTCCAACATCACTGTATCACACCCGGCGGTTTAAATTCTATGGTGTGCAGACTTATGAGCTACGCCGGTGGTACGTACGCACTACGACGGTATGATGTAGCGGGGTCTCCTGTGAATATGCTAAATAAAACCATGCAGGATATATGCCTATTTTTATATTCCGTATCCCTTACACCACCATCCCGAATACACAAACACTGGTGAAACTAAACACAACATCGCTAGGTAGTCCACTACACTATGCACTGCATCATGTCTAGTCCACTTGAATGACAATGTAATGCAGGTGATATATATGGAGTAAAAGTACTCCCAAAACCCAGACTTTATCCATTGGACTTTACTACCATGACCCGGTACACTGTGTTTATTGCATACATTTGCATGCACACACCAGAAATCTGTCCAGGACCACGTAACGTTCAGTACGACCACAAGCACTAATACACATATTGTAGGTGGGATATTCATAGCACAGGTGCGAATGGGTTCGTTCACATTGATTGTTCCACCTTACACTTGAGGATATCGCGAACTTCGTCCAGATAGTGGTGTACCTGTTTCGCTAATGCTAATTGAAATTGGATAAAGGTCATCCTGGTACGTGGATGCTCTTCCGTAAATAGTTTATACACCTCGTATGCCATATCGGGGTCTGTCACCATGTGAAGTACGTATTGTCATTAAAATCTCCACAATTACAAACCTCACCTTCTTCCGTTAATTCAAAGTGGCATCCAATACATTTCACGTACTTTTGCGGGTCGACTTGAAGCAATACTGACTTCAAACATGCCCAGTATTTATAGTCCGGAACACAGAAACAATGTTCATCCGCGGTTAACACTTTTGTGTATTTGGCACTCACCATGTTCGCTGATCCAATACGTTCACCACTATATTCACATGCACTTATACTGTCTCTGGGAGGGTATACCAGTCCAGGTTTTGAAACAGAGCTTGCAGCAAGTTTCCGAGTACAGGTTTCTAACGCTCAATATTAATGTAGAACCATTTGTATCCACGTTGGTTAAGAAGGGATGTATACGCACTCTACCACAGTTGTACACGCACCGGGTTTGCCAAAATGTGCACGGCCCTTTTGATAATGTCGGTGTTGCTACATGCACATAACGCACACGTAACATACTCGTCCAGGGAAAACCGCTTTATAACGTTCAATATGCACTCCACAGTCGCCGCTTCCAATGTACAATTTCATGAGGTTAGAAGTATGGGTGCACTTCCACCGTTGTCGAGCGCGATGATATTGTTAGTAGCGTTTATCTCCATACGCACCATGGTCGGTTGGTATGCCACGATTAGGGTTGCTATACGAATCAAGTTGGTGTTGACATAGTACTTTGCTACGCCTGCGTACCACTGTTTGTGCAAGAGCCTATGCGTATTGCTTGTTTTATTACCACCTGGTGAACACTCCGACTGCACAGCTACGCCCGCAGACATGTGTGGTTGATTGCTTGACTGGCGACTGTGCGAGGCACCTATGCACCTGTAGATGGGGCGGTACGTCTCCCTTGATTGGCTTCTGGTTTTATGGATAACGAATGCGCAGGCGAATAGTGTCCTTTAAGGTACCGTTGCTAGCGTACTTTTAACATGCTTTGTACACAACCATGACCTATTGGGAACCGGTGAACGAGCGTGAGTTGTGCCAGGTATCAGCCGAGGCGGATGCGCAGGCACAATAGCAGCACCAAACCCCATCGTGTACGTGCAGGTGTACGTCCGAGAGCACTGATGAGGCGTGTTTGTGTGTTCCCTGGAGCTGCGGGATCCCATTCTAGAAGTGTTACGTTGGCGTTGTAAATATCGACGCCCGTCCCAGTATGAACACGTATGCCTTGGGCATTTCGGCGGAGGAAGGATACCCGATGTGTACCTAGACGCGTCCAATAACCCTTTTCCTGGTTGGATGAAGAACGCATTTAGGGGTGGATGATACGTGGACGAGGTGTTTAAAGTGTACGTACAACAACAACATACCACAGGTGGTAGCACCGCTAAGTTTGATGCGGGGATGGCATCCCTTGTCTATCACAATTTGAACAGTCTGACAGCGTTGTGTTGGCATAACGATCGGAGAGACCTCGCTAATTACTAACCAGTGATCCACCTATTGACCTCTTCACTCTAGAGTGCGAATATCGACTCTTCTGCCATACCCTCCAGTTTCCACCACAACACGATGTGGTTCCCTTGCGAGTGTTCAATCCGAATCGTTGAGTAACAGTGTCTGTAGACTTCGATGGACCTGTGGACCGCCTCTCGATTACCTCTTGTTTGCGGCGGGTGTCTCTACAGTGCTCCGGAAGTGCTACAGTATGTGTCTGTTAGGACCACCATAACCAACGACCGTATCTGCACCACATTATTGGATCCAATCAGCCTGCTGAACCTATACTCCATGTATAGGACCCATACGGCCGCTGCATCACGTTTTGTGTTTGAGTGCGGAATGTACTACTTGTTGGAGCTTTCATTTCATTTTCATTTTGCGACCCACCTTTCACCCCTGTCTCTATGCATTCTTTGCACAAAATGGGTTGTGCACTTCCAAGGGCGTGCAGCACGAGCAGTTGTTCGCTCTTCCCATTTTGGGACAGGCAGTCCGTAGAGATTCTCGGATTGCCGGTGTTCCGACAGTCCGAGAAACTCCTTTGTTTCCTCAGTTTTGACTTCGGGTGGTGCGGGACGGACTTTGGACCAGGCGTCCAGAATGTTCTCTTGGTCTTTGTTCCTAATTTTGGAACTTTTCTTGGGGGACATGCCCTACCATTGTTTTATTTGCAATTTTATACAGAAAACATTTAACATATAGAACAACACACATACGCACAAGGTCGTCGACTCAAGATGGCTTCTTCTTTTTCTGAAACGATAAGATAAAAGGGGTAGGAAAATGAAGCTAGACTGCAACGTAAGTATTACTCGTATTTTTTCAAAGTTTTTGCTGGTCTGTTCTATTTTTCCATTCCTGGTTCCCTTCCTCCTTTACTCACGCAGTTAATCTTGTTATTCAAGTCACAATCACATCACACACACAACACTTAAAGGCTAGTATATTTAAAAATGCTTGAATGTTTGTATCCCGGATTCCAGGTCAATCACATTTAGTTTCTGTATTTTTTTTGTTTCTTGTTTTAATCTTCTATTATATTTAGAATCCCGTCACCACTCACACACACGCTCACTACTACCTGAGCGTTTCTTGCTGCCGGGTTCCTGCAGCAAGGCACCCACCAGGACACCGCTGGTTTCCAGCGGTCACACACTCGCTCACTATTACGCATTTTCAATCATCTTGATTTTATTTAGCTTGATTTTGTGCACTGTTGTTGGTTTAGTTATTATTTTAATTTTTCGTTTTTTCATGGAGTTTTGTTATTTATTTTTTTTTAGTGTGCTTAGGTTATGTATTTCAATTTCGGATTGTTCTAGTTCCCGGATTATTCCATCCCACCTGCTGATAGCGAAGTTCACACTCGTCGAACCGGCCGCGCAATGGCGCCTCGCCCGCGACGTCCGCGTCACGTTTCCCTCCATGCGGTATCAGCTCTCTAACCTGCTTTTTATTGGTCAGCCTCTGGTCTTCGCCGCGCCCGGCCTCGGTCGCCTCCGGATATAAATTTCCTTCTGTGATACTCTGTTACTTTTTGGGTTATCTCCTGGACAACAATCGCCAGTTCTGGTGTTCTCAGAACATCTGCGATTTTCATAACATCCAGGAGAGTTCTTTGTTGGCCAACCAGGTTTTCTGTTTCTTCGCATTTTAGCATTACGTGTTCTGGGGTAGCGACCAACCCACAGGCGCGACACAGGTTATCCTCCACTATATTCATATCTTTTAGTTTCTGCCTGAATGGACCATGTCCCGTGAGGAAGTGTAACAGACCTCCCGTAATCTCCACGTCGAGCTCCATCCTGCCAGCCACGTCCGGTATTATACTATATAATCTTCTAGCTTTCGGGCATTCTTGCCATAGATGCTGCCATGCATTGGTTAGTATTTCCTGCATATCTTGTTCGTTGTCCACAGGAGCATGTAGTATCCTAGTGACTTTTTCGTTATTTTTCTTTTTTATCCAATACATAGCACCTACCTTTTTGACTTGTATGGTTGCTGCAGCCACCTGGAGTGCCTCCACCGGCGTTGTTCTGTATGCTCCTGTGAGTCTTATCAGAGGTTGCCTTTGAGCACGGTTTATTGTTTGACTTTGTCTAACATCGTCCATCTGGTGGCTCCAGACACTGGCCGCGTATCCGACTAAAGATCTTATGATGACGTCATGATACAACTTAATAATTTTGATCGGTATTCTTTGTTCTTTTGTCGCAATGTTTACTAGTTTATGTGCTATTTTGATTGCTTTGCTTGATATCAGTTAGGTGTGTTTTCTGAAGATTAACTTTCCGTCAAGTGTTATTCCTAAATATTTAAAAGTTTGTACTCTCTTAATTGTTTCATTATTGATTTTGATTATAGGTCCTCGGATAAGATTAAGTTTTCCTTTAAATAGTACAAATTTTGTTTTCTCCGCTGAGACTGTTAATTTATTACTACTGCACCATTTCTCTAGTGACTGCGTTGGATTTCCTTTCAATCTCTAATCTGCTGTTTCCTTTTATTACAACGTCCAGGTCGTCCGCAAACCCTACCACCCGTTCTGCTTCTTGAAGTTCTTTAACCATCTCCAGACATGGCTGGAAGGTTAGGTCCCAGAATATCGGCCCTAGAATCGACCCCTGAGGACATCATCTTGTTGGTCGTTTGCCCACAACTCCATCGGCCGTACTCACTTCTATTCTTCTATTACAAAAATAGTTTTTCTTCGTCACTTTCCAAATTTTTGTGTGGATTTTTAGATTTTTATCGCTCTCATTAGAGCTTGCCACCACAGGTTGTCGAACGCCCCCGCTCTGTCAAAGAATATTCCTATTATATATTTACACTCATCATTATTAAGTTGCTGAATTTTGTTACAGAGCTCGTTGATGGCGTCTTCAGTAGATTTATTTTTCCTAAAACCAAATTGTGAGTTGCATTCATTGATATTTGTCATTTTATTATTTATCTTCCCTGCGATTACTTTTTCGAATATTTTGCTTACGACATTTAGCAGGCAGATAGGTCTATATGACTTAGGGTTTGTTCTATCCTTATCGCCTTTCAGGAGTATAATAAACTTTGCCTTCTTCTACAGTTGGGGAAGATGCCGTGCTCCAAGCATTCGCGAAAAAGTCTTACGAGTATGGAGTCCAGATATCTTTGTTTTCTTTATAGATTTCGCTCTTTATATCATCTGGGCCTGGAGCCTTTCCATTTTTAAGACTTTTTATAGCTTTTTCAACGTCCCAGTTCGTAACATTGAGCTCTTCATTATTTTCTTTCTCTTGCTCGAGATTATAGGTCATGGATGCTTCCCTCGTGAGTGTATTCTGTTCATTATCCTCATTTTCTAAATCATCGGGGAACAATTTTGCGAAGAGTAACTCTGTGGTATCCTTCCAGCTAGTGGTAAACTGACCATTATCGTTTTTCAAAGTGTTTAGGGTGCCCTTCGTCTTTATTTTACTCATCACAATCTTGTACGGTGCTCCCGATGGGTCTAGAGTAAGATTGTCCTCTACGAATTTGTTCCAAGTTCTTTTTTTGTGTTCGCGTAGCTCTTTCTCGAATTGTTGTTTGATTTTCCTATACTTGTTTAGCCTGCTTTGCCTCAACTTGTGATCTCCAGCCGTTCTGTAACTTCTTCTAGCAGCTTTTGATTTTCATTTTAGCTTATCTAATGCCGCTGTCCAATACGTTTTCTTCTTTTTAGTTCCATCTTTTTTATTTGGGATAGCTTCTTCGATAACTTTCATTGTGACCAGCTCTAGTTTCTCCGTCAAGTTATCAATATTACAGTTGCTGTGAATCTGTGGTAAGTTTAGTTGTTTATTAAATTTTTTCCAGTTTATTTTGTTTACATTATATTTAAATGGTGTTTTGTCTTCTTCATCCTCTTCATGATCTTGTTTTAGATTTATGTAAAATCCGATGGCGTTATGGGCACTCGTTGTTGCATCATTCACGACTCTCCAATCCGTTAAGTCATTATACACGTTTCCCTTGGACAACGTTACATCGATATTTGACTCCACCCCAGCCCTGCCCCTAAATGTAGGCGGTTATTCTTCTCTATTGTGGATGTTTAAGTTAAACTGTTGAATCGGCTCTTCGAACATCTCCCCATTACCGTCAGATTCGGGGCAGTGAAACAGCGGGGACTTTGCATTCAGATCCCCCAAAATCAGTATATCCCTATTATTAAAAGCATTCAGAATATTCTCCAATCTCATTACAAACATCTCGGTCGGAAGAGAGAACTGACAGTAAATATTGACCACTAACAGTTTTCTCTTTTATCTCAAGTAGTTATCTCAAGACACTGGACCCACCTGTCTGAGTATTGGGCATGCTCTATGGTTTCTATGTTCTTATTAAATATCAGCGTTGCAAATATAGGATTCTCCTCCCTCGGCAGCACCACCGCGACATCGACCGGAAATCCTTGCAGTCTTCCCTTCCTGGTATATGGTTCCTGTAGGCATGCTACGTCCACGTTCTCCTCTTCACATAGGTGTCTCAGCTCAGCGCATGCTAGTTTAGATCTATCCACGTTAAGCTGGATGATATTAATCATGGTTTATCGTTGTCTAGTGTAGACGTAGCATCCAGGAAAATTTTCTCCTGGTTTGAAGGCTATCCGCCCATATGCCATGACAAATTGCCGATAGGCGCTGTTCAGTCGGAAAGTCTCGTTTCTTCTTTCAAAAACCTTGTCTACCAGCTTGAGCAGGTCGCCTGGGTCTGAAGTAATTCCATCTGATTTTAGATTGATTCTGTCTACCTCTTCAATTATCGGGAAGGTGATGCTTTTCACTTGTGGGTGTATGTTCCTTATGATGACTCTCAGTGCAGCCGTCAGAGTGTTGGTCTCCTAAAGTCTCGACAGGTTATAGTCCAGTTGCAGGGTGATGTACAGACTTCTGGGGTGAGATACAATCATCTTCGTTTCTTGGTCCGTCAGCTCTCTCCCCCAGGTCAGGCATGTTCTGAGTAGAGTCTATTCCGTCTGTTGTTTCCCTTTTTGGTATTTCTACGACTGCAGGATCGCTCCTATACTCCTTTGCTTTACCTATTCTTTTGTACAACCTCGGGATCCAGGATTTCCAGCTCTTCTTCTTCCTGTACGTCCTTTCCTCTTCGGGTATAGTCTGCTTGTCCTCCCCGCTTTCTCCCGAATCGTCATTCGAATCCGCTGCTTGTTCCTCTTTTCCCTCTGTTCTACCCTCGTTTCTGTTTTCCGTTATATTTTCCTTGTTTATTTGATTTTGTTCTTCTAGATTTCTGATGTCTTCCAAATTCCCTTGTATTGTCTCCAAGAGTAATTGGTCATTTATTACCATCTCGAATCCGATGTTTTGGATTTTGTTTTCCCACCTCTTCATAATCTTTAAGACTTCCTTTGGGGTAGCTTTCCAAAGGCCCATTCCTATGACTGGGATTGGTATCTTCTTTCTTTTTGATCCTTGCATTGTTGACAGCAGATCCATAAGAAGATCCAGGTCCGCGAGAAAGTTTTGCTTCGAAGACTTAATATGCAGTACCCTACAACCGTATCTGTTATCACTAAAAAAGATTTCCAAAAACTGTTTGTCCCTAACTTCGATCTCCTCCCTCTCGTACTCATCCAGGTCAAAGCAGTCATGTGACAGGGCAACCACCTGGGCGAAGCCTCTAGGGAAAGTTGCTAGTTCCGGGTTTACAAAGTGCAAAACTAATTGGTTTCTGTCATCTAGGTGAATATGTTCTAATTTTTCTTTTAAGTAATTGTTCGTATCAATAGCGTTGTTGGAGCATGAGCGCACCAAGGTGGCCGGGAAATTCCTAACCACGGGTGTTGCAGCATCACGTGTTTGTAACCGGTAACCCACCATGCAACGCGTATAGTGTATGTGTCCTGGAGCAGTGTGCGTCCTTTTAGTGTTCTAAAGTGGGTTAGTACATTGGACTGACACCCCTTTCACAGTTCCGAATTGTGTTTCTCTGGATCTACTGTGAACAAAGCAACAATGTGGTATTCATATGATCAGTGATTAAAGTGCATCTGCACCCTTCAGCTGTACCGACGTCCACCTTTGCATTGTCTAACGTGGACGTAACTCCTTGTGGTGATTTATTTATATGAATATTGTGTACCTGTGTAGTGCCCGTTTACTTTTATAAATCGGTGGTGGACCGTCTCATGGTTCGATCACCGTATGTAGTGGATGAGTAATATATATATATGAGCTCCTGCGTAGCCTAGTCGGTAGCGCGCTCGACTTCAGTGCTAGCGGTCCCGGGTTCGATTCCCGGTGGGGGCTCAAAAATTTCGGGGTTGACCCAGCATTGTGAGGACAATTGGGGAGCTGCTGTGAATAAAATACAGTGGCGATCACAGTGAGAGCTTCGGCTCTCCTCTCCCAACCCGTCTGGTCAGCGTGGGAGCAGTAGACCAACTCCTCCCTTCGGGGAGAGGCCTCATCCACTTGTGGATTGAATATGGCTGTGATTTATTATATATATATATATATATATATATATTAAACGTACGTTGTATATATTATTTGTCTCCCACTGGATGACGTATCCTGCCAGCGCTTGATACGGCACCATGTTTACAGGTAAGAAATGTTTATTATGATTACTGCATACCATCGCTACGTTGATAGGATCAGGTGGTCTTTTCTTTCTTTTTGTGACCACCCACACACACATACAAATCATGCATTGCTATATAGGCTTTGTTTAAAATCTCTCTGTGATGATGGTACTCATTCCATCACCTTACCAACTTTATCCTGCTTACTAACCGAGTATACCACCTCAGCAACTATCGTTTGTATGTTTGTATGTGTGACCACCACCGTTTCCACACTAGAGTGAACATTACTGCATACCACACCGTTATTATTATTATTATTATCATTGTTTGGTGTACAATTCCACTATGGTGAAGAATGTGGGGTTTTAACACTCTGTAGCAGCCGTGGGCGTCCAGCTGTGTGTACATGCATACAACTAATACACTGCTATACTGGCTTCGGAATTGTTTTGTTATTGCTTTGTTACCATGCGCGACGGTAAACTGTTTCCATGAATTTGTTGTATGTACTATACCACCTCAGCAACCATCGCTTGTCTGTGTGTACACACTACAGAGTGAATCTTATTTGTTTTTACGCAATCACGCTTAAACTCGGTTTGTTGTCTTATCATTGTACAGTAGCCATGGTCGTAGACCAGAATGTACACTCATACAACTAATGCATTACATTCCCAACTGTAACCTGTTTCCAAAACCTTGTATATACTATACCACCTCTGCAACCATTACTTGTATGGGTGTACACTCTCGTGACCAATCGCAACGCAGTCATTCCACTACTACTAATATATCTGTCTTCAATGCTATACCAACGCCTTCTCTGGTTGCTCCACACCCACGCTCGCTATGCACTGTTTGTTCCGAGGACCTCCACAAAGTCACTATCGGACCAACTATCGTGTCCCTACAACTCGTTACCACGACTCACGTTGCTCACCTATCCCATATTTTGTCACATAAGTTTTTAGCTGGTACTTTCCACTGCGCATGCCACTCCACGCACTACGTCACTTGCACGCCCTGGTTGGTCCTTGAGTAGTAGATCCGGGTTTGGATAGGAGAGATTTGTATCACTTTACCCTAACTTTTCCGATGTAAGCGGTGGGTCGTTATCCCCGTATCCTTCTCATGTGTCCTTGTCCAGAATTACATCCTCCAGCTTGGCAACCTCGGAGTTGAAGATATGGCGTAGTCCAAGATAGAACTGGTATTTCATCACTCCAGTAATGCGTGGATAGGTAAATTCCGAAAAATTCGTCCAGCGTTGATGTCTCTTATATCCTGGATAAAAGTACAGTTGACTTCATCATCGGTATGGACAATCTATTTACCGCTTAGAAACCCCGTATATCTATGCTCCCGTTGAGTCGGTCGAGGGTGGTAACAGCCCCAATACAGGGTGGAGTGACGGGGTACCAATATGTGTATCACTTGCCATATGCACTCACCGTCCATCCAACGCACCGAGCAGTGACAATATTTCATCTTGCCTACGGCTACTTCTACCGCCTGCGCTGCCTGATTCAGGTGGGTTTCGTTCGTTCATTTATATTGCAGTTCCTCTTCTGCCGGCTCTACTACGGCTACCAGCTCCTGTTCATCCATAGGCTCAAACTCTGGCATTGTGCGTTGGCTCACTGGTACATCCTCCGCTCACTCCGTCTATATATCCACATGGCTCTACCTGAGTGCGCACGTTTTCCCTAGGAAGCCCGTACTACGTACCACTAATCGTCTTTACAGCTACTCACGTTAGCTTATACCCACCCTTTCCTCCACCATTGGTGCCTATCTCTACCGACCGTACGTGATGGTCAAAATATTCACCATTACTACTCACCTTCGTGATGGTCACACTGTTCACTATTACTACGCACCTACGTGATCCACTACTACTGACGACTTTCATTGTTGGTTGTAGCGGAGTGGGTTAGACCTCCGTTTCCTACCCTTGAGCGTCTCACATCCGTCTTTCAGGCATTGGATACGCTTTGTTTCGACATGTGCTTGGTGTGTATTTGTGTTCGGTTTACGCGCACGCGTGAACATTTTCGTGTACCACCGTTGTGCTTCCTTTCATCGATTACGTCCACGGTGGCGTTGTTACGGCTGCGAAACCTGTTCCTACCCCTCACATCCGACGCTGTTTCCGTGCCTTTTTCTTGTTTCGGTTGTAGAAGTCGCATTAGTTCCAATGGTGTATATATATATATATATATATATATATATATATATATATATATATAT
>JAGDQP010001876.1:52799-65696 GCA_022664845.1 Lepisma saccharinum
TATATATATATATATATATATATATATATATATATATATATATATATCATCTCCTACTGTACAGGTTACGTGTGAATTTATGTATCCGCAGGAACGATGTCTGGTAGATACTTCCAGATTACATTACTCTTAATAATATCCGTCCCATCCTCGTTCTTGGAGATATAGTCACCTGCTTTATCCATTCGAGGTATCTGTTCTGCGCTACTCTTGACATGGCGAATTACTAGATCCTTTTTGCGTTAGTACCTCATGTGGATGTTGCATTCACGCAAACTTGTAATTTCGCAACATGTGCTATTGTAACCTAGTGGGCGAGGATAGTTGCAAGTTTATCCTTTTACCATTTTCTTTTATCTATTTTACCATCTTTTAAAGATGACCTGTCCGAGTACTGCATGTCATGTTTGTTGTGGTATGATGCAAGATATGGGATCTAACTTTTTAAATTGGTTTGCACAATTACCGACTGCGCCGCAGGGATTATCTCTGTGATCTGTTTCTGTACCTACATGTCAACGTTGTTGTGGATTAAGTCAATGCTCTGCACTGGCGTAGCCAGGGGGAGGGTCCAAAGGGTTTGGACCCGCTCCAAACTTTCGATGTCTTTGTCAATTCAGTATAAATTTAGGGTAGTTATGTCTATTTTATATACATAGAAAGCGTGGATTCCCAAAGTCGGGCGGACCCCGTCCGAAACGGAATTCTGGGTACGCTCCTGACGATATGGGATTAATTTGGAATATTATTCTTTTAAAGTTAGCTACACGCATGCATCGCATTAACAAAGTATATATTTTTTAAACCTAGCTACACGCATGCATCGCATTAACAAAGTATACATTAGCTACACGCATGCATCGAATTAACAAAGTATACAATTCTGTCCCGACCCAATGTTTGCCTACGTAGAACATTGTTTGACTCCGCTTAATAGTACAAGCATGATGCGGTAGCACAGAATCTATTTAGGTATTTACATGTATAGAAAGAAAACTTTATCTAATAACTATTCCTAATCAAACTGTAAGATAAGATGTTAGGCCAGAAGTTTTTTCTAAGTGAAATTTCACTTCAGCATTACACATTAATTCTTATTAAATAGAAGAGGATTTCGAATGCTGTATTAATTTTTATGGCAGGCATTTACCTCTAGCCAAATAAGAGTTTTATTACCTTTGGAAACAAAGACGTGAAAGTAATGCCCATGCTATGGAGAAAACGAAAGCGAGAATATCAACTCGTGTTCCTTTTCTTTATTGCCTTACACTTTCTGATCACATTGAGGTCTTTTTCTATAGCTTTTTTAAAATCCTTTCGATATTCTACCACCTGTATACTTCATATTTGCGATTAGAATTGTAAGTGTATCGTTTTAATAGGAACCAATAAGTTCTAAACTTTTATGGTCCTTAGTTAATGAGAGGTTTCTCCCATCGCCTTATACGCAATGATACCTTGGTTCGATTCCTGGTAGAAACGCATTCAAAGAACTCGTTACGAATTCAGTTTAGATAGTACATCTTGTCCTATGGATGTCATCTTCATTGGATACAAGCTAATGGTTGACCTTGATCAGGATCCTTCAGCAGCATGTGCCTTAGATGTGACTCCAGTGTCTTAAAACATTGAGAAAATTATATTTATACGAATCATGTTTTTGTAGATATTTTCATATTGTCAATGTATTGATGGTATGACTCTCGTTCGTAAACTATACAATACTTAGGGTAGTAAGCGTGAGGTTGATTGACCATTGGAGAGACATGCACTTGACCTATGCAACACAATGATTGTTATATTCCTCTATCCTACGAGGAGCTTTATATGCCTCAAGGCCTTAACTGAAATTCAGGTTTTACATCCGCTTTTTAATTCACCTAATCACAGTGACACTTCATTCTAGTATATTAACAATGTGGTTTTGGAAATCACAACACTGCTCCCTCAACCCGAAACTTTCACTATTCCTTGTATACGCAATTTTCTATTATGGGTTACCGCTTTCGAAACTTTTCATCATTGCATATTCACCTTACAATGTCATGCAAGTATGGAGGAACTATACGGGCAGGTGGTTTACATCTACTATACACTATAGTCTAAGGTGATGAGTTCAATTAGTATTCCACAACCGCGTGACCATGCTTATTAGCTGCTTTTCCTCCGTTCAGCAGGTTATAAATTTTCAGTGAAACACGATGTATGCTATAGCTCGTTTCCACTGAACTGTGATCTAATTCGTTGTCTTTCACTCTATCTAGATGCATTTTCCCTCTTGAAAATGACAACACCACCTGCTTGCGCTTTCGCGCCTGGGTTTCGCTGTTGCCAACCCATAGTGTTTCCTCCCGTCAAACTAAGACCCTAAATTTAGTGCAACATTAAAATCCTGTATTTTATATACAAAATACTAGTAAACCAACATGCAGTCGCTTATCATAAAAGGCTATTTATGTGGATTTCAATAAGGATACTGCATATTTACAAGGAAATAGTTCAATCGTATTGATACATGTGCCCAATGTGTCTACCTTGAAAGGACAAGAACATATATGTTCCACTTACATGACTTTGTTACCAACAAAAATGCCCTTCAACACTCCGTCATCCGTCAAACTCATATTTTACTCGTCGTCCAAACTACAATTTCTTCACTTTTGATGGTAATTCAGTCAAAACTGTAGTGCCGTCCATTTTGGTGCTGGTGTAACCACTTCATGTTTCCTCAACTCTGCATTTAGAAAAACGTCCGATTCCATATTCCCTCTGCGCTCCTGTTTTTCCCGTTCCACTCTCATACTAACCCGCTCTCTTCGCTCTTTCCATCTAACTACTATTATCTGTTCCTTCCAGTATTGCCAACCCCGGAACCTTTTCTCGAACTGTCTAAATGCTCATGTATTCCTTTAAATAGGCGACTCATTTTTACAGTGTTTAATGCTTTTTACACAGTGCTGTACCCACGTTGCTACTGAAACCTATAGTTACAGCAGTTAGTTTTCGTTCAATTGCGTGTTTTCTCATGCGCTGTGGATTGCCCATTTTGCGCGTTTTTCATTCTTGGACATTTCCTTTTCACTTACATTTATTTATTACCATCGACATGTTCACATTTATTGGACCAAATTTTCAGAATCGAGGATTATCGGCTTTTCGAACTTCGTCTGTATGAATTATCTCCATCCTACCCTATGAATGGTTATTCTCTCTTCTGTGTCAAACATGCTGAAACCACCTCACAGCCTCTACAAATATCTTGCACTTCAAACAATTAGCCCGACGTAACGGTTAGTGAACAACTAACACCAACCCGAACCAATTCTGACATTATTTCTTGAGTGTAAACGATACTAGACTGAAATGTTGAGGATGTGCTATTATTACGTTAACACATTTTTAGCCATTTACGACCCCTTCGCCTTGTGCTTACGTAAGTCTTCTATCTTTTGTGGGTGAAGTGCTCGGTTTCATCCCTGCTCGTGCCATGTGGGCTTTGTGCTGGAAAAGCACTGTGCGCGTTGGTTTCTCGGAGTTCTCCCACTGTCTCCATTCCAACAATTCTCTCATCATCCATCATACCTAAGCCCAGGATGTCAAAAGATCTTAAATATATTCAGTTGTGATCCGCAGGCACGGTGAGGCAATGATGGTTTACTATTACATCTCACTTCAATGCAGAAGGACATTACAACGTTTTACTGTTTAGGCTTTACATTTTAGGCGACTTTTCTTCTCCATCACAACGGAACGACCCCGAACCATTTGATAAAACGACAGGCTAAACCACTCATCCGGTTGGTACACCGATTACTTCAAGTTGAATTCTGTAAGTGCGTGCATTGTTATTAATGTCCTAAGCGAACTGGTGAGCTTGTACGTACGGGACCTAGTTTTTGGTAAATTGGGTTTGTAGCTACTTCGTTCAATAGACCCCGACGGGAGTTGGGTCGGTGCCCACGCGTACAGAAAGTAGGCTCGCTAACCACTCGGAGGTCCAGTTCAGTTGAAATGAACATATGTGTTCACAATTAGACATAGGAATCTTCCATGGGTTTAAGTGAGTCCTGAATACGGGGAGCGGATTTCTAGTCCAGATTGGAGACGTACGCGGAGTTTACTATTGTCGCTCATCCTGCCTTTGTTGCTCATCCTGTCTATCGTTTTCCTCAGTTTTAGTAGGTGGAAAGGTTATGACGTCATCCAATTGAAAACTACCGACTACATGAAGGCGGAGCTGAAACCCGCTCACTTTTGGTGGCTCGACTTTACCCAAACATAGGTGAGATGCAGACCTGGTTCAAAACTTGACCCTGTCTTGTAACTAGTAAACTAGGAATTCTTGGGCGTTGTGGTCACTCCTTGGCGTAATACTGTTCACATGCAACGAAATATTTTAAAACTTTGCTTTACTTTTTGTCTCCGCGGATCGAAATCGGGTGACCGTATTCCAAGCCAAGCCTTGATGACCCGGTCCAAGACTTGGCAGATTATCATCGAACGGATAATTTAAAATCTCTGAACCCAACGTTATACACATCCCTTCATATCTTAACTTGTTAGGACCTGGAAACTCAACCGCAAACAATATCGACTATATGTCCTGGACACTCACGAGCACCAGAATAGTTGGTCTCTAAACGATCAAGAACACATCGTGTCTAGATCATCGACAACCGCAAAACAGTATTCAGGGTATGGACGAACAGCAGAAAATACAAAAATGAGAAAGCTTGAATTTAAAGACATTCAGCTTGAATCCTATTCCAAGAAACTTCACCTCATCGGAGCTGTATGTTCCAACATTGTTTTGGAAAGGCCTGAGAGTTTCAATGATGCTAAGAGGAGAGCTCTTTCCTGGGTATTTACACATTTTCTTTCCAAAGGCGAAATGCCTATATGAAATTGATACAATTCTAGAATGGTAAAAGATGACAGTGCATAACAAAAGGTGTCGTTCCTTCGTAATCATTATGAGCCCTCCACAAACCCATAATTGGTTTTGGACACGTTGAGAATTACACAGAAGATTGCGAAGGAATGTGGTCAGACTTTGTTGTTACTTATGACTTGGCGATTGCTAAACTGGCAATTCGAATCTAGTCATTAGTGTCACTCCGTTTCGACAATATATTCATACACTTTGGAGCCTTTCATTCTATCCGTTCCGATAACTACTCATACTTTAATTTGCTTCCTCTACGAACCTCTTGATCATTCCGTAGAATGAATAATCACTTCAGAACTCTTCTTCTTTGGATCTCCTTTCTGCACAGATCAATACTGGTCTTTTAATTGGCTTCTTCATATAGTAAATACCCTTTGATAAGATCTTCCTTTGTAGCCTCTTGATTTTCCACACGACTGAATATCCACTTCAAGCCTCTTCGTATTTTGCTCTCTTTTACGCCCAAATAAATACTGAAACTTTAATTTGCTTATTACCTTCTTTGGTTGTCCTTTCCACCCAAATAATACTGAAGCTTCTTGATTTTTCTCTCGAGTGAATATCCAATTCAGAATTTGTCTTTTTGTGATGTGGTTTTCACCACATTTTGTGATGTGATTTTCAGGATCATTACATACTGATCCTTTACTTTGCTTCTTCTGAACCTTTTCTAAGGGCTTCGTTTTAAGCTCTTGGTTTGCGCTCGAGTTAAAAACCACTTCGGAAATATTCTTCGTTTAATCTCCTTTACGCTCAAATAAATACTGAAACTTTCATTTGCTTCATGCAGCACAGTTTCTAAGGCTTAGGTTTTCGAGATTTTTTCTCAAACGAATACGATTCAACTTCAGAACTCATCTCTTCACGTTATTGTATTTTGTACTTCTTGTTATGTCCTTCCGCTCGTATACATAATCATCCTTTTTCGACCAATCTTGTCCATTTTTTAAAAGCATCGTTTTTAAACGCATGTGTTTGCAGTCGAGTGAATTTCCACGAATCTCCTTCACCTTCCCGCATTGTCTGATCTTTGATATTTCACATCGTCTTTCTCAAACTCGTTCAAGTGGGGACCCTTTCGTATGTTTTATTCTACAATGCTTCTTTTCAATTCATGGTAGATTGGCCAGTTCCGTGTACTACGCTAATGAGACCAATTCCTTTCACCTGGTTCTTCCAACACTTTCATGGACGATCTTTTTAAGTGTGGGAAATCGCACAGGATCAGTGAACATTCTATTCTTCTTCTGAAGAGGTTCCTCAGCTGGGATTTATTTGTGCGTGAATTTCTATAGATCCATTTTCATTTCTAAGCCTCTTACGTTCACTCGCGCGTAAGTCCCACGTTTACTCTTCTATACAATCATGTCGTAGACTTTTATCACACTTCAATCATTCCTCAGCCTATTTCTTTAGAGACGATTGTTGGGTTACCTCCCTCCTGTGTAATTTCTCATGCACACACTAATCCCTTTGTTTAAAACGTGGTCGCCGTCCGGGGGAAGGGGGAATCTATTGTTCTATTGAAAAAACAGATTGTGGACACGCTCATACTTGATAACGAATTATTCTAACCTTTAATAATACACTAATGTTTCTGGAGTGCTTGGAACTTATTTACTGGTGGTTATCCAACAACCCACAGCAATCCACAATTGTTCATATCTTGGATTGTTTGCACTCTCGAAATGGCATAGGCAAATTATAAGTTAATATTACGTTCTCTTCCTTCCCTGCTCATTTTGAACAATTTTTATTTGCAAACATAACCGGGAATCCCTCATTTCCTTTGCGGAATCCCTTGCGCAGTTGTTCTGGAGTTTTGATTTTGATATTTTTGGATTCTATGCCTTTGACTTCGTTTGTGAAATTCCACACCGCCTTTGTCACGGTCATTCATCTTTGTGCTATAGCGCATCAAAGTTTCGTGCAGCCAAATTCCCATGCTCATAACTCGGAAAGGACACCGCTTTTGAAGTTTGTGTCCGTGTCCTTCTGTGGCTTTTTTATGTCTACTTTTAACTCCCAAACGCTGTCATAGGAATTCCCGGATACACTGTATATATAATTTGTCACAGTAAGCTTCCATCATTTTGACAGAACTTTGTTCCATTTCGCGTCGTTGGATTCTGTGGAATCTCACATTAATTTTATAATGTGCAATATTGAATGTTGTTGCCACGTGTTTTCATCGCTGTAGAACAAATTAGATTTTTTTCTGTTTATTAAAGGCATATTAAATTTATTTGTAAAATCACAGATAAAAAGATTGGCGCATTTTTACTTTGATGGAGCCTTGCAAGTAAGTTGTTACAAGTGTATTTTAAATAATATTGCGACTCATTAACCTTCAACATCTAATGAATTTTTAAAAAATCACATAATTATAATGTGGCTTTGTGGCAACTTTGCAATAGAAATTGACATGCTTGGACAACTGATACAACACACACATTAAGGTTGATCTAAAGGCCAACTTAATGTGAATCTCGAAAGCTAGATGGCGCTCAAAACGCCCTATCTCTTTAATGGTATTTTTTTTTATTTCAAAAATCGATACAGACCAAGAATGAACTCATTTCTCGATATCCAAAGTAGGGAAGAAAGAACACGTGCAAACAAAGTACATCCGCATACCAGATTTTCGATTTCATCGTTAACCATTGTTAAAATCAAGCTATTGTTGCCAACAATAATAAGCAATGACTCATCACTAAATTGACATAAAAACACAAGATTTAGCACAAACGTGTAACACACCAATCCTCAGGACACAAGCATTCTATATTTTCCATATGAGTTGTCGTTCATTGTTAAACTCAAGGTATTGTTGACAACAATGGTTACATATATCTTACAACCAACAGATACTTCAAATACACGAAACCACACAAATATGCAAGATTAGAAACCAAGGATTACAGAATTTTGAACTTTTATTGGATCAACTGTTCATTGTTAACACAAGTGTTTTGTTGTACAACAATGACTGTCAACAAGTGACAGTCAAATGCAGATACAAAAACAAGAATTGGATTCATTTCTCGATATCCAGAGTACAAAAGAAAGAACATAGGCAAACGAAGTACATCCGCATATCAGATTTTCGATTTCTGTTGAAATCAAGCTATTGTTGCCAATAATACTCAGCTATAATTCATCACTAAAATGACATAAAATAACAAGGTTTAGCACAAACGTGTAACACAGCAATCCTCAGGATATATATATTCTATATTTTCGATATGACTTATCGTTCAGTGTTAAACTCAAGGTATTGTTGACAACAATGCTTACATGTATCTTACGACCAACAAATACACAGATCAGCACAAATATGCAAGATTAGAAACCAAGGATTACAGAACTTTGAAAATTACATTTGATCAACTGTTCATTGTTAACACAAGTGTATTGTTGTACAACAATGCCCGTCAATAACTCACAGCCAAATGAAGATACAAAAACAAGAATTGGACTCATTTCTCGATATCCAAAGTACAGAAGAAAGAACATGGACAAACGAAGTACATCCGCATATCAGATTTTCGATTCATCGTTAACCATTGTTGAAATCAAGCTATAGTTGTCAACAATACTTACATATATCCACTTTTTCTTTACTTCACCAAACCAAAGATTCAAAACACTTTTTTTTTTACTTCCTGAAGTTCATAAAGGTTACGGAAGGGCGTCTGGGATAGTGAACGGCGTTTTTTTTCAATACAAAGAGATTCTAGGGTGCGCCCTGCCCCTCGACTAATACCTTCCGAAAGCTGACACGTGAACTGGACAAAGAGGAGGGTGGGAGACAGCTCCTGAACGAGAAAACTTCCGCCCCCACTTCCCACTGCCTGAAGAACGGTCCATCGATACTCGAGGATAGTTATTGAAGGATATAGCTTGAAATCCCTCTTTTTTCTTTTTTACTTCTGCTGTTCATAAACGTTGTTTTGAAAACACTTGTTGCTAGACAGTAGAAACATTTGGAGAACTGAGTCCCCGGAGTCTCTTTCATAGTTTGAAACAAATTTTCAACATTAGGTTTGCCTTAAAATATACAGAGGCGGCGATTATTGCCTTGTAGTGTGTGTGTGTGGGGGGGGGAGTTTGGTTTTGAATATTTTTATAAATTTGAAGAATGGTTGATGGACATTATAGTAGAATTTTCAAAAAGGGGATTGCATAAATCGCAGGATACGTTTGTACACCGTTTATTATAAATAGGGCCCGCATAATTATTTAATTAAATATTTCTCTAAGTTGATGTAATCACTATTCGAAGCAAGTTAGAAAAGGTAAAAGAACGCTTGGAAAAATGAGCCAGAAAGGTAAGGGTACGCTTGAACCTAGTGGCGGCGACTACCTATTGAAAATAAAAGTAATTAGCTCCCATTAATAGAAATGTACCCCAACTAGAAATAGAAATACTGTAGTAAGCCAAATCCAAAAAGGTAACGGCACGGCGTGCCCCACCGTACCCCACACTTCGAGCGCTGGATAAAACGTATTCACATGCATACATGGGCAAACTAAGTAATTGTGATCACTTACAAACCTGCACCAAGTCGTCGTAGCTCAGTGGTAGTTTTGGGGAGGTCGTGGGTTCGATTCCAATGGCCGAAAATTCTCACTGAAATTTACCACGAGTTTCCCCTCAGTCACACTAGGCAAATACCGGAATCGCACCTTTATCATAAGCCCTAGACGACACTTTCCCGAAACCTTTCCCTCCCCTATCCCGGCCTGAGACTGAGACTTAAGTTCACAAATATAAAAAATCAAATTCATCTTACACGCCTGTGTACATATTCCTTTTGATACATTTATACTTAAGTACATATTTTAATGTATTTTCTCCTATATACACATTTTACCAATTATTTAATGGTTCGATGATTTTTGTGTAACTATATTAATTTTAAAGTAATACTGACTGATTTATTACTTTTTAAAATTATAATTTGTTTAAGATAAAATAAAATAGCTGAGCAAAGCAATACGTTTTATTTAATACCTAGGAAGGTGGAACAGTTTCACCAACTAACTTTAATTTCCCTTTCTTTTACTACTTCTGAGATTTTGCCCTCTTTTTTTTGGTGCCTGCTATTTCCTTGGCTGTTTCTCTCCTTATCTCAGATTGCATTTTATTTCTGCTATTGATGTCGTCTTCTTCATCTTCTCTTCCAAGGTGCTGAATCTGTTGCTTAGTTCTATCTCGAATGTCTGTCTGTGTATCCCTAGATTTTCCAGATATAAAACTAGCGGTTTTCCTCTGATAAGCTTCGTTCTCTCAAGTCTAGTATTTAGTTTCAACTTACATCTCACCATCCTATGATCACTCGAAACTTTGAAACTGTTCAGAACAGACATGTCTTGCAGAATTTCCCTGTTATTCGATAGAACGTAGTCTATTTCGTTTATGGTCCCATTTGGTCCTTTCCATGTCCATTTCCACTGGGGTTATTTTTAAAAAAAGACGTTGGAAATGAACAGTCTATTGGCTTCTGAGAATTCCACTTACCTCTGAGAATTCCAATTTCTCTCCTCTCTTGTTTCTTTTGCCAAATCCAAAGTTTCCCACTTTCGTAACACTGCTCTGCTTGGTTCCTACTTTCGCATTGAAGTCTCCCATTACAATTTTGTAATGCGATTTGCTACTATCCAAAATTTTCTGTATCTCTTCGTATAGGTCTTCGCCTTCTTCCTCCATGTGTTACGCTGTTGGAGCATACACTTGTATAATTTCCATATTGTATCTCTTGTTTATCTTTATTACTACCCGTGCGATTCTATCTTAAATTCCTTCAATTTCTGTGATCCGTGACTTCAGGTCTTTATTAATTATAAAGCCAACGCCTGTCGCTTTTCCAGTTTCTGTTCCTTTGAAGTAGAACGTGTGCCCCGACGGTAGTTCCAACTGTTCTTCATCCTTCCTCCACACTTCTGATAGTCCTATGATGTCCCACTTAATCATTGATTGTTCATTCTGCAATTCTTCTAATTTGTCCTCTCCTGCAAATGATTGGCAGTTGAGAGTCGCCACGTATAGGTCCGTTCGAGTTGTTGTGTCGATGTCCAGGCAGTCTACAGCCCAAACCCGGGCATTTTGACCCTCTGAATTTCCGCGGAACTGCCCGCTGCCGTTGCCAGCTTCATTCCGTCCTCCGAGCAATGAGGACCTCCGAGGCTGTTTCCTTACTTCTACCATCATGTGTAAAGAAAGGAGGCAGTGCAGACATTTGACTCACCACGCTGTCAGCTAATGCGGGTTGGTAAACAGCCCGTCCATGCAAACTAATAAACCATATCATAAAGATAGAACAACGGGAAATCCCCTAATTAGTGAACTCTGCCCATCTAGGTATTTTTACAGGTAGGCAAATGAAAATGAATATTAGAAACCTGCACCAATTTAGGATCAATACGGATTTTCGATCCTCCGGTACAGTGTTTCCATCTGCAGGTCTAGAACGCAATAAGCAAAATGTCAGTTATTTCCGACAATCCAAATGAGGGTCCAATAGGCAAACATGTAACTTACAGAACTCCAACTAAATCTTCCGAGTAAATCGACTATTTCGGATGAAAGTTGCTGACCGATGTAGTAATGTCTAAGGACAGATTATCTAGGATCGCGAGTTCGAATTCCGTCTGGGGTTTGGATATTTGTGGGTGTTAACAAGCATTGGACTCACCCAATCGAGACAGGTCGAAGTCAAAAGATATTAAAATGGACCTTACAAAATAAAGTTTACCGAAGTTTTAGATGCCAGGAAAAAAGTTTGCTGAATAATTTGATGGCCGTAGGAATGAACCTTCAATTCTTGAATAACTTATGAGAATTATTTGCAAACAGTTTCTTGTTTTCAATAATATTATTTTGTTGCGTTCATTAGATTTCAATATGTAATTTAAAGTAGAAGGTAAAGATGATGAGCACGAACTGCACATGGGAGATGTGGAGGATAAGATCATGAAAATAATTTATTTGGTGGAATAAGCAGAATGAAAATTAATTAATTTCGGCCACTTCATTCCAAGAAAAGAACTGTCTATTGCCTGTTTCGTGAGTGTGAGTCAGATGAAAATAAATAATTCGTGCACCTTATGATTTTTGTCTGCGATGTCATTGTTGTCAATACGGAATACAACGAGCGAGTCATTCGCCTTCTAGAATACGAAATTGAGAATTTGAGTAGTGCTTGACATGCCAATTACTTGCAAATGAATTGCTCCTGTGCCATCTCTTCCAATATATGTATGATCAAATTACTGACCCTGCTCATTTTGCGGTGAGGTGGGAAGGCAAAGGCAAGAATAAAGATTATTTCAGCACATCCAAAGGTATCTTCCAGGAAAATTATTCATTCTCGAACATATTGTAATAAAATTCGTCACCACCTCTACCTTGGAATCGAAAATGAAATAGACATACTGAAAACATTGGCGAAATTCATAATGAGAGTTTACACGCCCGTCAAGGATGTACATAAAAACTATACCTTCAGGAAAATAATACCAAATTCTCCATACATGAGAACTCACACTGTTAGCAATTGCAGGTGTTGAACAGAACTACTATTTCTTCATGAGAAACTGCCACACTAACTAAGTCGAACGAACCATGAGTTTTGTGACGGAGGTGTATTGTGGCTGCAGTTCAAGAACGAGAGATTAATGTATTCCAGCATGGTTGGATTTAAGACGAAAACCGTAATCCTTTCACGAAATGACGAAATACAATGCTGGATTGAAACTTCAACACTCAGTTTACAACAGCGTAACTTTGATAATTAACATGCCAAAATGGTTGGGTGATGGGAGGGCATGGGTGAAATCCGGAACATTGCTACCATAGCATGCAAATGTATGCACAAAATTCGAGATAATTTATTAGACATTCACTACGTTGCATATTGTAACAACAGAACTGATTTTATTACCTC
>JAGDQP010001876.1:66096-106931 GCA_022664845.1 Lepisma saccharinum
ATGAGATAGGTCTACAGGTAAACATAGATAAAACAAAATACATGATAACAAGCCGAAACACAGGGAATGAAGGAAATAAAAACATAAGAGTTAGTTATGAGGTCATAGTGAAAGTAAACAAATTTAAATACTTGGGAGCTTACGTAACAAGCAAAAATGAGGTCACGGAAGAAATAAAAGGTCGTTTAGTATCGGGGAATGCGTGTTTCTATTCAATTCAAAAACTTCTAACATCGCGATTAATATCAAAGAAATTGAAATTGAAAATATACAGAACGGTTATTTACTTTACGGCTGCGAAAGTTGGAGTACGACCCTAGCAGATGAACATAAGTGTATTTGAAAATAAGGTTTTGAGAAAGATATATGGGCCGAAACGCGACGAGATGACTGGAGAGTGGAGGAGACTGCATAATGAAGAACTCCACGGACTGTACGATTTACCAGATGTCGTAAAAATAATGAAATCTCGACTACTAAGGTGGGCAGGCCATGTAGCTCGGATGGGGGAAAACTAAGATTATATTCTATCCTGGTTGGAAGGCCGGATGGAAGGAGGCCATTGGGAAGACCGAGAGGTCGTTGGGAGGACAATGTTAGAAGAGATCTTCGAGAAGTAGCTTTTCGTGATGAAAACTTGCTTGACATTGCTCAGGATAGAATCCAATGTCCAACGTTTGTTACTGTGGCGATGAACTTGCGAGTTCCATAAGCCATAGAGTTAGTTAGTTAGGTAATAATACTAAAAAATGACAGTTAACTGCTAAGAAAGTTTATGTCCAAAAGCGCAAATAATCCACAAATTATAGTCCTTCTTAAGAGTATTAAATATATAGGAGTAAATGGAAGGACTTCAAAATGCGTATCACGAGAAATGACCTTTCTTCAACATCTCCTCTTCTTTCCCTGCACTCTCCATTTGTAATTGCCTCAGTTATACCGCTCATACAATTAACTTTATCTTATCTTTAAGTGAAAATATTTATTTTATTGTATTATTGCCAATGGTGTACTAAAAAAATGGTACCTACGGAGGCGCTTGATTCAAATAATTTGTTAAGGATATTCTAATAAACTTGGTTCTTAAAGCTGGAGAAGAGGCGATAAAGAACTAAAATGATCCCACAATGGTATCTCTAGGATGGTATTTGAAACTTACCCAGTAATTACGAGGTAAACAAGCACGTAAGATTTAAAAGTTACGTTTGAATCTAATTTTTTACATTGACACGCGTCAAATATTCATAGCTTCTTGCGGATTCTTTATACTGTAGAGAGTGGAAAAAATTTGGGGGTCTTTATTCAAGTATCAAAAAGTTCTCATGAAACAAAGAAAAAGTATATTTGAAAAAAAATATAAAAAAAACGAATGTAGTTTCGGAGATAGGGGCGTCAGAAGTGAGAACAGCATCGTCATAAATAACGTTATATCTCAACAAATAATGACGTAACCATACCTATTTAGTAAATCATACTGGAAGGTTTACCCACAACATCTATCTGTACAAAAGCTTATGATTGACGAATGCACAGAGAAAGGGCGTCGCCAGGAATTCTCCGCTAGGTGGGGGGCAACACTAAAGAGAGACAAACATTGTGTGTGTGTCAGTCAGAGATATGGGAGAAATTTACAGATGAACAATGAAGAGGAGCCTATTATTACGTACTATTGCTGCAGAACATTCATTTGACTACAGTTTACTATATTCTTAACCGCCATCTTTGGAAAAGTTAGATTTTTCTCCTTCTGATAGCACTATCGTTTGTATTGGCAAGCAAGAGAGTACCAATTTCGGAATTTCTGGCAGAGTGGAAATTGAAGCGTGAAATTCCCAGATACCTATAAATACTTCCCTGGAACCTTATTTATTTCCAACTTTCTAGGGAAGAACTTGCTGAATTATATACAGTCATTTAAAAAATAAAATAAAATTGAAATAAGCATTTTCAAATTGACGAAATGGAATCTGAACTTACTGTTAGAACACGGTATTGTACAAAAGTTCAAACAGTGACGTATCACTAACGTCGGACAGTAATAAGTACAGTACATTATCTTTGAATAGTAAGGATCATCAAATGTCTTACTACCTGACGTTTTAGAACTCAATTAAGTCTCCACATCCTCAATAGTAACGACGCATCGTACTCGTCCTGATATATAGACCAAAATGTATGTTAATTTCTAGGCTAGTAAGTAGCCTCTCTTAATCAAAGTATTCATTAACTTCATTTGCAAATCACAAGTTCCATTCGCAGAAGAACCAGGTATGTCCAGGGAGCATTAAAAATATTCTAACTTCCAAGCTTTTAATTTTTAACAAGTAAGTGCAGCGCAGCAAAAATTCGACTAAGACCCGCTCATGGTCTTCGAAAAATCTAACTCCAACATTCGGTCTGGAAGCAGTCTCTACTCAACGTCTCTCCATCAGAGCTTCACCCTCCAACTGTGCATCATCATTTTTTTCGCAAGACCCAGCAAACCGCCGATTATATTTATACGAAAACGCAAACAGCAATTCCACCTGCTGTCGACAGACCCCTATTACAACAGTTGGCTTTCTTCTCTCCACCTGAGCACTTCTCTGAAAAGGACAAAAAAATAGCACAAGGAAAATACACCTTATTGCTACTTGCTTGGTTCTGTGCCAACACAATGGGAGAGTCTTCGCCTCCTCGCTTTCACATTCGAATCTCTTTTAAGAAAAGAATTTCTTGCTACGATTTCCTTCTTGTGTGCAGTTAAATAGTACTTTCTAAAAATGCTTTGGCAAGCTTCTTTCTTAAGCCACATTCATCGTTTGATGAATTACACATACACATTATCAATGAAATACCACACACACAAAACACGCATAGAACATTTACATACACCAGCAGTCATATCAATACTGATTTATATATGGATCCAGATCTTATCTATTAAAAGATTAAAGAGATATAATAATATAATTTCCAACAACTTAATGCATGTACACTTGGATAAAAAAATTACAAACTTACACTCAGGTTCACTGACATTTTGTCTTCCTCTAAATTCAATGATTGTTCAAATTCGTCCTAATAGTGTAATTTCAGGCACGACAATCTTCACATCGAAATACGAAAGAAAGGAAACTATTTCTACATTCAACTCATAAAACTGGGAAAAAAGAGGAAAGACAGTAGCACTGAACTTCCCCTGAACAAAACAAAATTTTCAAAACCATTGGGAGAGGAAAGACAAAACCTATAAACAAAACTTAAAAAAACAAAGGCCTTGCTTAAAACCACCACACCTGTTCAGAGAAACCAGAACTTCTTGTTAAACAAATGAAAGTCAACTTCCAAACATGTTCCTAATACCCCACAGTCCCCAACATTGACTCACCTTCGGAAGTGAAATGTTCTCAGACCTAAACAAAAACGAACTTAAAATTCTTTTACAAATTAATGTAAATAAAACGCTATAATCTGACCTACTTCGTCATTTTGACACCCACAACAAGTATGACCTGGGCGCCCTGAGATCTGATACAGAGACTGCCCACCAATATATACAACCAGTCCAATCAGTATACAGGGTGTCCGAGAATTCCTATGACAGAGTTTGGGAGTTGGAATTAGACATCAAAAGAAACAAAAAAGTATGGACACAAATCTCAAAAGCGGCGTCCTTTCCGAGTTATAAGCGTGGGAAATTTGGCTGCACGGAACTTTGACGCGCTTTAGCACAAAGACGAATGGCCGGGACACAGGCAGTGTGGAATTTCATACAGGAAGTCATAGGTGTAGTATCAAAAATATATCAAAATCACTGGTCATGTTTGCAAATAAAGATGAGTCAAAATGAGTGGGAAACGAAAGAGTACGCAATATTAAGTTATAATTCGTTTGTGCCATTTTGATAGTGCAAACAGAATCACAGATATGGAGAATTATGAGGTTGCTATGAGCGGTTGCATAACCTCCGGTAAACAAATTTCAAGCATTCCAGAATCATTAGTGTATTATTGAAGGTTAGATCAATTCGATATCAATTCATGCAACTTTTCACTCCCCATTTGTATTACCACAAATACTTGAGTTTTTCGTAACACTTTGTTGCTGAACCCACAATGTCCTGCTTACTTAATTAATTTGTCATAAAACCTGTAGTCTACATGATATGTAGATTGTTTTGTGCATGACTCACTAAAGTTCTTTTTCCCCAGTGGAAATTACTTACGTTGTTTGAATGCTTGCACTAACACAACTGCATTGAGTGATACTTGAAAGAAATTTAGGACTTCTGAAGGACTTTTCACCGTGTGTTTGCGAGTCCTAGAAAAGTACAGTAGGCTGAAAATATGACTATAGTATGTAGAGGTACTCATTGCAGTAGAAAGGAAATGAGAAGTGGAAGCGAACAGTACTACTCAGTCTTGTCCCCTTCGCACAAACAACCACTACTGTGAGAACCTGCGCAGGACATTAAGGGTAAGTGAGACAAAGGCACAAATGGAGTATGTTTGCAATAGAAGACACTCTGAACACTCACAAAGGGAACACTGGTCATCAGGTCAGTACGTGCCACTTGCCAAGTTCGAACTGAAGATTACGAACTGTGATGATCCAACTGACGCATGTCGGGAGTCCATCGCACGAAGCGAATTTTGCTACAAGAGCTGCTGAAAGTAACGCCCATGGACAGCGATGCATGCCTCACACCGACAAGGAATGCCCACATGACGCGATCGAAAACGGCTGGTATGTGTCGCATTTCTTCGGTCGAAGCTGCACTGTGTGGTACGAGATCTTACTCCGACTCAACCGGGCTCTCATACATCAACGTTTTCATGTGACCCCACAGAAAGAAATCCAATGGCGTCAGGTCGGGCAAGCGAGGCTGCCATGCTATTGGACCACCATGGCCAATCCATTGTCCAAAGGAATTATTTAAATAATGTAGGACAGCTCGTGTGAAGTGGGGAGGTGCACCGTCGTGTTGAAAGCACATGTACTGTCGGATTCCAACAGGAATTTCTTTCAGTAACTGCGACAATATTTCCTGTAAAAAGATTAAGTACTTGACACCGGTGAGACGTTCTGGGAGAAGATATGGTCCAATTAATTGTCCATGTATGATGCCTGCCCATGCGCGCTCGCAAACATTATGACGATTTTCTTCTATCCACATGTGACTCTTATGACAGTTAAACACACCATCCCTAGAGAAGGTCGCCTCGTCAGTGAAGATTCCCATTTGGAAAAATGTAGGATCCTCTACACAACACTGAAGAAATCACTGACAGAAGTTTACACGTGGCTCAAAATCAGCTGGACCAAGACATTGAAGTCGCTGAATATGGTATGGATGCAGGTATTTTTGTTGGAGAATTTCTTCCACTCACGTCATGTCCTATGCGTCGAATGCTCGTGGAAGGATCCCCTTCCACGCGTCGAAGCACTTCCTCTTCAAACTGCGGAGCAGGACTTCATACTCGGAGAACTACAGCCAATTCTGTTGACGGTGAAGGTACCTGTGTCCCTGAGACGAAGTTCTACCCTGGAAAATATAGTACCTGACAGCACTAGACGATGTGGATAGCGCTCGGCGTAAAGAAGACGGGAACGCCTTACATTACAATGGGTTTCGTTATAAATTAATAGTATGTCTTCCATACTCATCAAACGTGTACTTAGTCATTGCATTGAACTGCACGATCAGATCAAGAGAGATTGTTACCTGGCCACGATAACAAAGTAAACTGATTTAATGCGGTGAAGATTGTACTGATAGGTTTACGTCAAGTCATGCGCAGGTGCTGGTAGCGTGAACCTCATACACATCAGTCGGAAAGCTATGCAAAAATCATGTGTTTGTGGTATCAATTTGCTGCCCTTATTGATTGATACACAATCTGGCAAAATGGGATAGGAAGTCAGAACCGGGATTGGATATGTGAAGCACTCGGAAAGTAAAACCAGTAAGAACTGTTTATTAGATTAGTTATTCATGCCAATTATTTTTTCCTGCCATGCACAAAAGTGTTGTATTATCTGCTTCATTTCACTTTTATTGTGTTACGTCGAACAAACCCACAAACACCACTACCAACAACAAAGATGGCAAATTGTGTTTTTGGCTCGGTTAGTGATGAACAATACGTGTCCCTTGTCAACCTTGAATGGAAAGACTCGCTTTTTTCCGTCTTTATTGCACCATATTGTTTCAGGTAGACAGGCGCTCATTTGTTCAGAAATACTCCAGTTGTGCATTCATATTAATGTTCTACACAATCTGCACGTGTGAAAAAAATGGGTGGCATATCTCAAGCTTCTACATTAGTTTCAAAATAGTACAAAACCGCCTTCTGTCTCGTCTCTGTTAACTCGTAATTTGAACTAGGGATTTAACGAAAATATATTAAAGCAATTACGTTAGGTCATATCCTAGGCACACTGTATATTTTTCTGCTCCGAATCAGGATCACACTTCGAAGCTACATAGTTTTGTGAATTTATTTATGACCATTGCCATCTAAGGTTCAGACCGGGATAGGGGAGGGCCAATGATGTGAAAACGCAACGGCCCTGGTCTTACAGAAAGTATTATCCTAGCATTCGTCTGATGAGAGTGACCAAAACTACGGCAAATTTCAGTCAGGACGGTCGCCCGGATCAGGGTTCGTGCCTACGCTCGACCTACCCACATATCGCGTGGCAGGCAGACACACAAAGTACTTAATTCACTTCGTATGTCACTCAATGAAGTTTTCTGTTAATGCAGATATCATAAGTCGAAAACACAAATACCACATTGTACTGTCTTGAATGATATATGTGAGTTAAGTATTTCCATATCTACTTACGACAGTATAGGACATGTGTTTCAGGTTCACCCAGTAGAGTTGAGGAACGCCAAGAGTCTAGCTGCATGGTTTGAATTCATGACAGCTGTTTTCAGAGCCAACCAGGCTGGCTTGGTAACAAACTCTCTATTATTAAATAACATGAATAGCATCTAACCACATTTGGAACAGGGCTTTCGGCTTAATACTACTAGTACTATTTCCTAACCAAACAGATCAATACTAAGACTGCGTTTTCTACTGATTTTGCGTTTTTCACATGTATGACCCCCACATGTATTCTTTCATTTGAAATGAAAAACAGAAACAAAATATTTCTGTACCCTTGAAACTTGTTTAGTGTTGTTTATGCAACCATCCACAGCAGACCTACAATTCTCCGTATCTTTGATTCTGTTTGCACTATCGATATGGCGGATGAATTATAACTTAGTATTGCGTACTCTTTCGTTTCCCACTCATTTTGACCCATCTTTATTTGCAAACGTGACCGGGAATCCCTCACTTCCTTTGGGAATCACTTGCGCAATTGTTCTGGAGTTTTCATTTTGATATTTTTTTGGATACTACGCTTCTATGTCCTGTGTGAAATTCCACACCGCCTTTGTCACGGCCATTCGTCTTTGTGCTATAGCGAGTCAAAGTTCCGTTCCGCTAAATTTCCCACGCTCATAACTCGGAAAGGACGCCGCTTTTGAGGTCTCCTCTTTTGTTTGTTTTGATGTCTACTTTCAACACCCAAACTCTATCATAGGAATTTCTGGACACCCTGTATATATACATCTAGTGAGGAATATATAAAGCATATTGTTAAAATTGATGCAAAATGGCCTACCGCTTAGGCAGTACACTACCAATATGAATAAAAATTACTGCTTGCAATGCATAGCACAGAAAGTGAGAATAATCCAAACAAAAAGAATAACTATTAAAAAATTAAGCAAAGACTTCTTTATATAAGACGCAAGTTATCCTGTCCTCTGGCATATATATGTGTGAAAGGAATTTACGAACTGTTCTCGTATTGTGAATGTATTTAACAACAAACTATTTTATCAACAGAATCTGCTAAGAACAACCAGTTTGGTCCAAGGTCCTGAAGTTAGCCTTGATTATTATAGTGTCTGTTTTATTTTTTTAGAACTTTGGATTTCAGTATGGATACGTGAAGCTGTATTTAGTGGCAGTAAACTATATGTGTGTTTATGGAGTTTCGATATATAGAAGCGAAGTACATCATCATCACAGTCAATTACAGAGGTCCTACAGTTTATCAGATAAGTGTAAACTTGTAGTTCAAAAGGATTTGATTTATTTACAGGGATTTGAGAGTACTTCCAGACGACTGTTGACATTGTTGCTAATGTATTATGTATTGTCCAGTATGGCAATTTCTTCATGTGAAAACGACTTAGCCAAACTGTTGATATAATGAAATACATGTGGATGAACTTTAGATACGCTAGCTGCCGTATTTTCTTTATTGATAATTCTAGCTTAAATCCGAACACAACTCAGATAATCTGCAAACCAAACTCCGCCATATTCCGAACCAAACGACTCAGAAATGCCCAGGAAACAAAACACAAAATGAGGCCCACTAACGTTCATATTATAATAACTGTCAAACACATTCTCCAAAAGCACACTACTGTATTTTACGCTGGTGCTTACTACATGCACTGAAACGCAACAAATGCGCAGAAAAAGAACAAGGCACCCGGACAAACCCAAAGCAAAATATAACAATTATAAAAGAAGCAAAGATATATTCTCAACAAAACAGGAGCACGCCAAACAAAAATATTAGATAATCCAACAGAATATATTATACGGCGGAATAATGAGCAGTAGCAAAACAGTTCAAGAAACACAGTTAAGAGAGCAATACTCTCGAGAAAAGTATAAAGGCTGCTTAGAATTATTTAACAAAACAGTACACATTGAGAGTTGTACATTCATTATCAAATCTTGGAATTACACATTTCAGCTATCATATTCTTAAGCAGAACAATGATAGTCTTCTAAACCTCTTCTAAAAGATATAAAAACAATAGGCATACCAAACTACTCACCTTCTACACACTTATGCCCAAAATGTTCATACCAGGTGTGTCGGTTATAATTCATAATTTCTTTGCTGGATGGCGCTGGAAGCAAGGGCTGGTTCACAGTCTCAACTGTTATGTCAGATTGTTGCTAGGACACTACCTGTCAAAACGCCGTTGATTTTCAACCGAGTTTGAGTTAGCGTGGTATTGTGTTTGTGTGGTAAGCATGTCTAGTTTAAAGCCAAGTAAAGAGCATGTCGGCACGTACTACTTTTCTTGTTCAATCAATGGAAAACGCGAGTGAAAGGCATCGTATGCTTGTGGAAACTTACGGTGACAATGTAATAACGCAAGACGCATGTGTGCGTTGGTTTAGACGATTCAAAATTGGTGACTTCGACTTGAAAGACAAAGATCGCCCGGGCCAGCCGGAAAAAATCCAAGACGCCAAATCGCAAGCATCGTTGGGCGAATACAATACGCAAGCTCAACAACAAATGGCAGAGAAATTAAATGTTAGTCGCCAAAGCATAATTATCTGATCGTCTTCATGCCATGGGAAAGACCCGGAAAGCAGGAAAATGGGTACCACATCATCTGAACGACAGACAAATGGAAAAGCGAAAAACGGTGTGTGAAGTGTTGCTTTCTCGGCGAAAAAGAAGGTCTTTCTCGCATCGGATAGTAATTGGATATGAAAAATGGATCTGCTTCGAGAACCGAAAATTTAAAGTCATGGGTTGACCTAGGAGAACGATCTACGTAGACCGCAAATCCGAATCGCTTCGGAAGAAAGACAATACTCTGCATTTGGTGGGATCAGAAGGGTCTGGTGTACCATAAGCTTCTGAAACGAGGCGAAACAGTTCTGTTCACTACCGCCAACAACTGATTAATTTTAACCATGCTTTGATTGAAAAGTGCCCAGATTGGGCTACAAGACACGGAAAAGTGATTTTACAGTAACAGAGCGCCTCATCACACACAGCTGAAGACGTCAGATACACCATATCTGCACTTGGCTGGGAACTCGTGCCCCACCCGCTGTACTCACCAGATTTGGTCCCTTTGGACTAAGACTTGTTTTTATCGATGTCTCATGCACTTTCCCAGCAACACATCAACAATTACGAAGATGTCAAAAATGTCTTGCTGACTGGATCACCTCAAATTATGAATGCTTTTTCTGGGTGGGTATCCACAATTTGAAGAACAGATAGGCAAACTGTACAGCTAGCGATGGCACATACTTTGAATAAAGCATTTGTTACCTTTCTTTAAAGGTATAATCTTTTTCTTGAAGAAAAGTGAAGAATTAATATCAGTCACACCAGCACACGAACAAAAACCACTCACCCAAAATAATAACAAAAATGATCGAATGGCAATCGCGTTCATCTACTATACGCAAGGTCACAGGCTCAATTTTCGTAGAGATTCATGAAACGAAGGTTTGGAATCCATTTTATCATACATCTGTGGGTTCAGTCCTTAAAAGTCGAATGACTTATCTTAGACGTTAACAATTCAACAACAAACAAAACACTAAGTTGGAATACTTAAATAGCAACAGAAAAGTCTTTAATAATAATAAAATAAGAATACAGACACATTGGTTCTGCCAAACACAAGAAATGTGTAGACACTAACCAACCAGAAATCAAAAAAGCATGAAGTATAAGCCTCAGGGTTATGACTTCACACGGCAGAACTCTGAAGCAAGAACCACTAACAAGTGCTTTTATATCTACTTGACTTATCTTTTTTAAGATTTTTTATGTTTTATTGCATTTATATTCTCAAACCCAGGGAGAGCCCGCTCCTAAATGACGCCACTGCTATATAAGTAAACCTCGAAAAAGACAAGTAGAATAGGACAGAATTTTAGGAACTTTTAGATGGCGGCCGTGTTTATTGGTGGCATTGTATGGTCTGATATCAGATCTTTATGGTTGAGTCAAGAGTGTACGATCATTGTGCTTTGACCTGATCTTTGATATCACTGAAGGGTAGTGTGAGATGTGTGTAGATGCTTGCGTTGACGTCATCAAGTGACTGTAGCTCAATTGACATATGACGCAGAAACTGGTTTCAGATTTGAAGTTATGATTTTAAAAAGTTGTTGCGACATTAGGGTTGCAAGCAGGACTTGATGATTGAGGTTATGTGCTTATTGAGAGGGAGGCTTATGAGTGCTGCTGAGTGAATCCCCACCTTTTTTATTATGTTATATTTGATTGGAAAAGTACTGTCTGCAACATTGGGCGGGCATATCAGGTGATTGGAGATTATTACCTTTTACTTTAGCTGTTTTTACGAGAGTTTCACGATGGACGTGATCAAGCGATTATGGCTCAGTTTGCAGTAGAAACTGGTTTCTGATTTGAATTTTTCGCCGGGAGAACCCCCTCATGAGTGCTACGTAGTGAACCCCACTCTTTTCTATTATGCTATATTTGATTGAAGGAAGTACGGCCTGCACCATCGGGTGGGCATATCAGGTGAAACTTTACATTTGGAAACCTGAAAAATAGTGGTAGAAAGCGTCGAGTTCGCTAGAGCAGTGGTTAAAAACTAGATATAGAAAATACAGAAACGTTACTTAGAAAAAATTAAAAATAATAATGAAAACCTTTTTATTGTTTATGCTAAAGGAGAGATGGTATATACCTTCTTTGAAAACGTGCAGGTTAAAAGTAGTATCATAATGAATACAGAAAATAGTGTATATAAGGTGTACATTATCTTTGTGCATCAGTTTGTTTTTCAGTTAAGGTGGGCTTACTTTATACAAAAGATTGCTTGATGATGTGAATACACTGTGTCATTCTTAGTGTATCACATGTGTACATTATCTTAGTGTGTCAGTTTGTTTTGAGTGAAGTTTGCTTTACTTTATAAAAGATTGGCTGGCGATGTGAATCTTTGCCTTGTTGATATTGCTTGAGTATGTGTATCTAAATGAGTTATAGTGATCAGTTTTTTAATGAGTGATTGTGTATGCCTTATCTACATTACATATTTCGATAAAAATATCTCTTTTCCTTGTTGATGTTCCTTGGCAATGTGTTGATAAAACGAGTAAATGTTGATCATTCTATTTATGTGAATTTTAGATGTGATATCTTAGCTTGCATGAAGATAAAGATCACTTCCCAAATGACTAAAATGTTTTGCATTCAATTTGTCCTATGATTATTTGCTTGGCTTTTAGACTTTTGTATGAAACAAGCGTAGTGTGTAGGTAAGTGATTTGAATATAAGGGAAAGGATTTGAACATATTTCCATTCTTTGCTAAGCCGTTGAATTCGTTAAATCATAGTTCATTCGATTGTGAAAGTTTTCTTTTTTCTCAAGCGTTTAAATTTTTCGTGTTTCCTTTTAAACAGTGAAGTATTGGCTTAGTGGTTGAACTATAAAGTTGTAAAGTTTTCGAGCTTAAAATAGTAAATTGTTGTCTGACGTTGGTTGTTGAATGAGATTTGAATTAAAAGTTAAATAGATTTTTATATTAGAATTTAATTAGCAGTACATTAGAATCATCATGTTAATTTAACTCACTTCTGGAACATAGAATGTTGAAATTTTTAGGGTGGGAAAAAAATCAGCAGAATGTGTAGTAATGACCCTCCTAGTTAATGAAGTTGGAATATGTTGATGTATTTTCCATTATTTTCCTTACTTCATATTGGTTCATGGTGTCCTTAAATCTAGTACGATAGTTTAACTCACGGACATTATAGAATGTTGAAATTTTGGAGGGTACGAGGATGTGAACTAATGATCCTTTCTTAGTAATCCACCATAACTAATAGATTCTTTAACACACGTATAGCTCTCTCCATTCAGAGCTTAAAACGGGTCACTTTTGGTAAGTTGATAACCCTGTTTGATCAGAAAGTAGGTATAGTGGTCTAAAAATCTCATTTGAGTCAAGTTTCAGACCATGTCATTTAATTTTAATTTTATTTATGACCTTTAGGCAGTGAGATAGGGGCAGAGAAAGGATTTGTTCAGTCACGGTCTGCATTGAAGGTATCATCTTTAGCCATTTGCGTGGTGTTACTGAGGAAAACTAATGGAGAGACCAGGAGTAAAAAAATTAGAGGTGGAAACGAGTCACTTTTGATAACGGATAACCAGGTTTGACTAGAACATGGATGATTTGGTTTGAAAATTGAACTGAATTGATCTTTAAGTAGGGAGAAGATAGGGGAAGCGAGAGGATTTAGTTTGGGTCTGTCTTGAAGGTACCATCTTTAGTCATTTTCCTGATGTGACTAAGGGAAAACTTGAGTGAAAATTTTCGGCCTACTGAGGGTGAATAGAGTTATTTGGGTCAAGATTTCGGACGGAGTCCTGTAATTTAAATTTTATGAATTTTAGGCAGTGAGATAGGGGAAGGGAAAGGATTTCGTCGGCCAGTGTCTGTTGAAAGTGCCATCTTTAGCCATTTGCCTGATGTTAAGTAATCATGGAGAAACTTCATTTGATAGCTGAAGAATGGTCTGCTGAAACAGAGGAAAATCTCAGTAGGGATAATCAGGTGTAGAATACAAACTATTAGGTAACTTTGACTCAGGCTGAGTCTCATTTGGTGAAGTTTCGGACCGGGTCATCTATTTTGAATTTTACTTATGGACTTTAGGCAGCAAATGATTTGCTCAGCCAGGGTCTGTGTTGAATGTGCTATCCTTAGCCATTTGACCGATGTATAGCTATCATGGACGAACTTCGTTTGATAGCTGAGGAGTGGTGTGGTGAAACTGAAGGAAACAGAAAAATTTCAGTTTGGATAATCGGTTGTAGAATACAAACCATTAGTTAACTTTGACTCAGACTGAAAACAGGATAGCGACTAGGGTCTTACTTCATTCAATAGCTCGGGAATGGCGTGGTGAAACTGAGCGAAAGTCGGGAAAACTTTAGCGAAGTTAATCCCTTCCAGAATTGAAGATATTAGCATTGGCGCAGGCTACACATACACACCCTTACACACGTACATACACACACACACATACACAGCCTTACACACATATATATATACACATACACACATATATATATACACATACACACTCTTACACACATACACACACACCTACACATACATACACACCCCTACACACACATACACACACCTACATATATACATGCATCTGCGCATGTGTACCGAGAGAGTACATAATTAGAGAATCTGCTTATGCGCGAAAGAAAGGTTACAGTATAAATTCATTGCACTATCCTGTGAAGGATCAGTCTGAGATATATAGGTGAAGCTAACGAGTTAACTTATCGTTTTCAAGTGTGAAATTATCATTAAATTAATAAGTTACTCTTTTATTCTTGGAAAAAGGTAACAATAATTTAAAGAAAAGTTAAATTAATAAAGGTCCTAGTCAGTTTGGTCCAGTGAAGAATCGTTACTGTGTCAGTAAACATAGGAATTGAATAATATAAATAATAAGAACTTATTATTTTATTTCAGATTATACTTTCCTTTCAAAGTGAATAACTACTATGTGTTAGTGCTAAAAGTATTGCTGCTGCTGTTGTTTCTTATTGAGGCATATATTAATTAAGATAATTAAATTTTATATTTTATCGTATGATTTTATAGAAATATCTTGATAATGTACAATAAACTTTTTGCACTTGTGTAGATAATAATATAGCTTTCCTAAAGAATGTTTAAAGTGACCAATTTGTAATCAGGTATGTGACCAGGCGTACGATTACTACGAAGGATGGGGTACTCCTTTGAGTCCTAATACAGATAATGCTGTTTTAAATGAATTTGAACAGAATATTTACAACAGGGAACAAGGCACGATTACTTGAAATTATAGGTGAACACATGCGCGGATTCGGTAAATTTCCAGTTAAATGTAAAGAAATATCATACGTGCAAAAGCTGGAACCTCCAGGTTAACATCGGCTGAGTATGTTGAGAAACTTTTTCCATTTGCACTAGACAATTTATTATATAGTGTAGATCCAAAATCCTGGATCGAATTTAGAATTGAAAGTAGGAATGACGTCAACGGGAAAGACATCTTCATTCCGTGGCGTAAACGAATTCATCTACTTGCTGATCATATTTTGCGTTCGATTGTGAATGTTCTCAACTCGAATGAATCTTTCCTGTTAGCCAATAGTGTGATCATTAACGCTAACATATCGACCCGATTCGCGGAGAAGGCGAAAGGAAAAAGCGGAATAATGATAAGTATTTACCTCTGGGGGAGTACTTACATTATTCATACACGGTGAGTAAGCACACATTATTCCAGTGCCTAAATTGGGAGCCAACTCGTACGATTGTTTACCAAGAGCTATATTTATTGCGGAGCAGCGAGCGGCAATATGAACGTCAAAGTAAAAATAAGTGCGAGTGACTTTGCGAAAATTGGGAAGAGTACCATGATTTTGAAACTTCTGACGATGAGAGACCCATTATTTGTAATACTTGATTAAGAATTTTCCCTTCGGAATCATGCTGTTAAACATCGCACGAAGGCAAGGAGAATTCCTTTGTTACTATGTCAAATTGAGTCCACAGTGTGGTGTAAAGATCGACACCCGAAAAGGAAAGAGTAATAACCCTCATGTATGTGGAGACCGATTTTACACTATCTGTAACTTGTGTACTAAAGAAGACCATACTGTCGCGTACACAAGACGAAAGTGAAATTAGAAACACATCCTTTTGATGTGGTGTATGACATTGAGACCATGCTACTTAATGAGAAAGAAAAAGATGAACGTGAACACCGACCAAACCTGATATGCGCCTCGCACCACTACTTTAAATGCAAGAACCATATGGAGGATAATTAGAAATACTTTCAACGTGGTAATTCACAAGTTGAAAAATTGCTTGTGTTTTACATTTTTAAAAGCTTTGTAAAGCATGTTCTCCGTCAAGATCTTAGGTTTAATAAGGTGGTTTGTTTAGCGCATAATACCGCTAACTTCGATCCCGTGTTTATTAAGCTTACGCTCATTGAATAGGAACAAATCACTCTTCAAATAATAAGCGAAGGTGCGAAAATTATCCAAATGAGTGAACGTAATATTACTTCTAAATATACATATTTATTTATGTCCGTGAAATTATCTAAATTACAGGCTACCATGGGACTATGTGAAAGTTTAATGGAACGGAGATTTCCCGTTTTTGTTGAACATCGAGAACATTCAAAAATACAATTGACCATTGCCAGAAATTTTTGATGGTGAAGGTAAATCAGAAAATGAACGCAAAGCTTTGAAGGATTGCATGAGGAGTGAGTGATAAAAGAACTTGCTTTTTACCTACAACATGAAATGATGGAATGCTGCAGGAACGATGTTCCTATATTGTGCGAGCTAGTCATTAAGTTTTCGGACTTAACTGAAGATTGAAGAGATTCAGTGTTTTCTTCAAGTAAGTACTATTGCTGCGTGTGCTATGGAATCCTTTCGATCTTTATATTAAGGAGAGGAAAGTAGTCATATTTTCCCTCCGTTCGGGTATAGACAACGTAACCCTAAGGGCACGAAAGCATTCGGATGGTTAAAGTACATCAAATTCATAGAAAAATGTTTCTTTTCATACGGCTGAAAACTGAGATGAAGCCCAATTTGGACGTTTGAAAGTGGACTGGTACGATAAGAAACATCGTACTGCCTATGAACGTTATGGATTTTTTGGCATGCATGATTCATGCATTAAGCAGGGTCGCCATGTGCCTCTGAACGACAAGAATGGTGACAAATTAAATGACAGAGATATTGTAACACTGAGGAAAGAGAAATATTTAGAAACTTATGCTCTAAAGCTTGTAGAAATCTATGAATGCGATTGGGATCAACAAGTGAAGAAAAATCCACATATTCATCAATTTATTAACGATCAATGCAAAAATATTTAAGGTGGATAAGTGACTAAAGACTCCTAAAGGGAGGTTGGACCAAATTTTCAGATCTCTCTGAGTGTCCTGAAGACGAAATTATTAGATATGTAGACATTGGCAGTTTATATCCATATTTCATAAAAAAGAAACCTCTCCCTATTGGTAAGCCTACCATTTATCGACAGAAAGCATGTTCTGATCCCAAGCAAATTCATGGAGTTGTTTTCTGCAAGCTTCTTCCTCCTGAACATCTTGCTATTCCTTTGCTTCCATATAATACCAATGGAGGACTTGTATTCGGCCTCTGTCGTACTTGTATGGAGGAAATTAATAGTAATGATTGTAACCATAATGTGGACCAACGCTGTTTGATCGACACATTTTGCCCTCCTGAATTGCATGAAAGTATGAAGAATACATGAAAGAATACAGTTCTTGATCCTTATCAAATTTACGATTTTAAATTGAAAGAGGGGCTATTGGAAGATTATGCTAACATTTTCTTGCAGATGGAACAGGAAGGTTCTGGTTTTCTATGTGACGGGGAATAGCAGAAGTATATTGAGGAGTATGTCGGGCATGAAAGTATACAACTCAATCCTGATAACATCACCCTGGTTTGCGTTATATCGAAGAAAACTATATTATATTTTTGGGATGTTGGGAACCCAGAACAGATTCAACGTAGACCAGAATAGTTAATGATGCTAAGTCGTTCTTGGACATTCTCAGAACACCTTACTTTGAAGTACAAAATCTACTTATGATCGGAGGAGATACCTTGGTAGTAACATACAGGAAATTAGAAAATGTTCATATTCCTAATGCCATTTAAAATGTTACTCTGTCAGCCTTTATTTGATCATGAGCTAGATTGAATATATATATGTTTTTTTAGAAAAAGTGGGAACAGAAAATACTGTCTAATCAGGTACAGATTCCATCTTCCACAGACAAAAGAGAAATCAACTTTCATTGCGTTTTACAGGAAACTACTTAGCAGATTTAACTAATGAAGTCAAAAAGAGGTGGAGGATTCCTATTTTGATTGGGTTAGGACCGAAAAATTATTCGTATGAAAAGAAATTCAGAGAGAATATTAAATCCACTTTCAAAATTCGGGGAGTTACACTAAATTGTCGTGAGCTTGAAATAGTTAACTTTGATCACTTGGTGAATTTAGTTAAACATAATTATGAAAGGAAAATCATTGTTAATCCTCATGGTATCTATAGGTAACCAGGATGTAAAATTGTATCACGGTTAGAAACGAAAACACATCAGACTGTGGCATGTAAACGTACATTTTATAATGAATTCCAAACACTTCCTTTTGGGTATAAAACAAGCCTTAACAGCTGTTAGTTCATTTCTCTTTTGTCGCTATCTGATGATGCTTACCTTCCTTCATCCTGGTACTATCTTGATTTAATGTACCAGCAGAGCAGGGAAAAGTTATTTTGTGAGTAAATTATTAATTCATCTTCAAACGATGTTCCTAGTCATTTTAAGGAACTAGTTTTTTGCTATGGTGCTGTGATACCTAAATTATCTAGTCAGATAGGAAGTATTCTATTTCATTTTGGAATTCCTGATATGAATACTTTCGAAAATCAGGAAAATACATTGTTAGTTCTCGATGATCTTATGACTAAAAATAATGCCGAGTTTCCAAGGTTTGCACAATATTTACACATAAGAATCTAAGTGTAATTTTAAAGTTATAAATTTATTTCCTAAAGGATAATATGCATGTGACATCTCATTAAACGTCCATTGTATCATAGCATTCTAGAATCCTAGAGATAAGTTACAAATAGAATATTTAGCAAGGCAAGTTATGCCACAATATAGTAAAGATGTAATTCAAGTTTTTGAAAATGATACTGTTGAACATCATTCATATTTACTTTTCGATTACCTCAATCTACAGCTGATGCTCTACGTTTACGTACAAATATATTTCCAAATGAATCTGTGCACATCTATGCACATGTGAAAATATAAATAAAGCAATTCAAGTCAGTTGGCATTAAGAAGGCAAGTAAAAAACATCATTTAAATTATCTTCGTGCAATTTGTAAATGTAAGAATAAAAAGCATGTTATTCGAACCTGGTGGTATCATTCGAACTATTGCACAAGTAGGAAAAATTATTTATATGATAACTTTAAATTCTCTTTTCATCAGAAGCTAAGGTTGTATCAACATACGAAGACATTAACTGCACTCTCTTTGAAACGATCAAGTTCAAAAAAGAAATTAAAAGTGCTAATGCAATAAGCTGTGCCTTTATTACTTGCTCCAATCTTAAGTGTAGTGCCTGGAAGTGTTTTAGTAGTTAAAATGTCTTCGAATTTCAAAAATTATACTCATACCGGAAAATGCAGGTGCGCAATTATATTCCGCTATGAAGTCTGTAAAGTCACATCAAACAAGTTTGGATAATGAAATGGATTATATTTTAAAAAGAAGTGACCTTTCTACGGATGAAATATGAAAAATGTATCAACAATAATTACATCGTTATTCAGAATATACTCCACACTCTCAGAAACCAATTCTGAATCTTCAAATATGTTACCCATTATTCACTATATTATTAATTCAGTACCAACATCATTTGCTAAAAATACTCAAGTATTATTAAATCTCCTGCAAGCTTCCTATTGTATCAGCAGGGATTGAACTGGCGCAGTATTCTTAGGTAACAAAATAATTCCAGGTTCAAATATTATTGATCTCTATCTTATCAATGATGTAAGAACTCGAAAGACTCCTAGAAATCCAGTTAGCAATCAAGATTTTAAAGAATTATTACAAAATATTAATATTCCCTTAGAATTAATTAATTTTTAGTTTGGCGCAGGTTTTCCTAAAATAATAAGATAAATGATTTTAGTAAAATAGTATACAAGAAAAAAAATTCTAGCAAGATTAATAGTACAGAATATGAAGAATAGCGTTAATGAGGGAATAAAGAAACGTTTCACTTCATCATTTAAAAATATAAAGAATACAAGTTTTAAATATGTGACTTCATAGAATTGATTATGTAATGTAGATTCAAATTATTTAAGTAGTACTCCAAATTAAAAAAGAAAACTGGTCTTTCTCAGAAACAGTAAGAATGTTTACATGCTCCTACACGTAAACATATTGCCCATAAACATATTATGTTAATGCACCAAATGGACTTGTGGAAATGGTTTAAAAGAATGCAAAACGTATCAAAATATAATGATTGATATAAATATATTTTATGTAGCATTGATGCTTTTAGTCGATATGCCATTTGTATTCCTGTTGAAAATAAAACGGGTCCTGTGATGTCAAGAGTAATAGAAATAATATTCTGTAAAAGAAAATTACCTCTACTTCATTGTGCAACTGATTTAGGAACAGAATTTTATAATCAAAATGTAAAACGTGTTTTCAAAAATGCGAAGTGAATCATTATAGTGTATATTCTGAAATCAAGACTGCTTTCGTAGAACGTTATATTCGTACTTTGAAGGAAAACTTATATAAATGCTTTACTGCTGAAAATACTTATCTTTATATTGATATTTTGGAAGATGTTGTAAGAAGTTATAATCATGCGAAACATTCATCGATTCAATATGCACCTGCGCAAGTAAACGATTCTAATTTTAATGAAATTAAGGGAAAATCGTATTGTTAAGAAAAGAAAGTTAAACAGAAGTGTAAGTTTGAAGCGGGAGATTATGCTCGAGTTAGTAATTATAAACATAAATCAGAAAAGGGATATTTACCGAAATGGTCTCGTGAAATATTTATTGTTGATCAGTATATTAAAATTAATCCAATGGCTTTTATAATTCGAGATTTGAACGGTGAACTTATAAGAGGTTTATTTTATCAACAGAAATTAGAAAAAGTATTTGTAGGAGAATTCAAAACTTATTTAATTGAAAAGGCATTAAAACGTAAAAAAGGTTGTATTTATGTCAAACGGGTAGATTATCCTTCTTTTAATAGTTGGATTGAAGAAAGCAGTTCAGTCGTAAACATGCTGTATCATTAACAAGCCGATGAGTTTTATATTACCTTTCCATCAAATCTTTGCAATCGTACCTTTCAAAAAGAAAAATAGTGTGTATACTACGAAACTTAATAAGCTAATTCATTTAACGAGAAATGGAGTGGTAGGTTTAAGTGGACCTTCTATTCCATGGACTTTTTATAATATTCAAAAATAATATCTTATTATGTAAATAGGAGATAAAAATATATTAAATTTTCACCCAAATATTATGAATCAGTGCATTCGATTTTAGTGACTATTCGTTCACCTCTACGTAAACAAATTTGAAAAGAATATGAGGAGAAAGAATATTTACATGTATTTGAGTAAAGAAATATTCTTAATAAAAGTTTCGTAATATAGAAATGATTAGTGTGGAACGGATGATCAATGAAGATCCTTTAGTAATAGAAGAAAATCTTATCCTTATTAAATTTGAGGAAAGGGAGTTAGTTTATATTTCTCATAAACGAATTCCTAAACGTGAATATCCTTTCGCGATGAGTTCTGGATTGCTAAATATTTTAGGATTTAGTAATGATTTTAAAGTGAATACACGCATAGTTCTTTTATCCCGTGAATCCAAAAAGGAAACGAAAGTTTCTAAGGACTTTTACCACACAAATCTTGATTATCTAATTCCTTTTGAAATTAATGTATGTATTGATATTGTCAAAGATGTACTCTTTATGGTAAACTAATTCGAAAAACAGGAATTCAAGATTATTATTACGGAAAGAATAAATCTTTTATTTTTGATTGTACACAATATGTTAATGTTGAAAATAAATATTTTGATACTCTTCATGTACGGGAAAAAGATATGTACGGGAAAAAGTTGTCATTTCAATTTGAAACGTCAAGCCTAACTCTACATTTTAAAAGAAAATGATTTCTAAATGTAGTGTTGATAGTTTTTACATTACACTTTCTTCAAAGGGAAGTATTCAAAGTTATTCTAATAATTGTCCAACATATTTTCAATATTCTTAATAATCGAATACATTAAAACCATTCGTGGATGGTAGGATTAGGTGAAATTCATATTCCCTTAAAGTGCGATGATGTTATTACTGGCCAAAATAGAATATGGTATGATGATGTTAAACATAAAATAACTCAAGGATATTATTCCCCGTTCAACAATTGTTAGATGAATCGAATAATATAAATCCAAGTATAAAATTTGAATATTCAAACATTGTTAGTGTAAAAGTTGATCACAGTATAAAATCTTTTCGTTTACCGTCCATGTTAGCGTTGCAATTAGGTTTGAACCTGTTATTAATATTTTAAAGGATAGTCGTATTCTTAAACAGCCATTTCTACACATTGGTTATCCTCATCAAGTATTTGTTTATACAGATACGATTCAACCTCAGTTTGTAGGTGTTACAGAAGCACCTCTTTTACAAATTGTGGGTATGACCGGTAATCATCATGGAAAAGTACAACCCATAACTTTTCAGGATGTGCATTATTTTCCACTTGCAAAACTTTCAATGGCACTGTAGAAATACTACTAAAAACCATTCAGGCCGAAATTCACCATTCGCATCTAGGACATTGACCGTAACACTTCACTTTAAGCGGTCATCAAAATGAAATCCTATACAGTTATGCATAGAGGTAGAGGTATACCTTACTTTGCAGGACCTGTTTATCAACGGGGACATGGGATTGGGAGTTTATTTGCAGGACTTTTTCGATTTGCTATGCCAATCACTAAAAATGGAGCAAAAGCAATTGGACGACAAGTTTTACAAACAGAAACACAAGTTGCAGGGGATATGCTTTAAAACTGTCCTTTTAAAGATTCTTTAATAGCACGAGTTCGCGAGACAGTGTCACCTTTAAGAAACAAAGTTGAAAGCAAAGTAAATGAGTTGCTTACTGGTAGCGGTAGGAGAAGGACACGTAAAAGTAAGCTTCCATACGTATTGGACCACGAACTTTATAAAAGCGACGAGTATCTAAACAGAAGAGTAGAGATATTTTTACTTAAATATGTAATTTCTTAAACCTAAAAGTAATGAATGCTGTACTTATGAATTCGACTTAGTTTCTGTCCGTATGACACAAACTGCAATCGAATCATATCGTATGGTAGAGTATCGACCAATCTCTTCACTTTCTTCTGAGGGACCTATAAAATTTATTGTACCTGGAGATACAGGAGAATATATTCATCCTGCACATATTTATTTTCATGTCAAGTGTAAAATATTAAGAGGAATGGAGATAATTAACAACTAGCAGCAGCAGGTCCCCAGCCGTTGCGGCAGAGAATGTAGCGGCCGTGAATTATTTTTACGTGCACATTTTAGTCTAGTGGATGCTTCTTTAAATTATAAAATAGTTTCATCTTCGAATGCAACATACCCATTCACTGCATAGTATGAAACCTAATTATTCTCAAATGCAAGCAAAACTCATTTAAGCATTGGATTATGGTATAAGTATACTGCACGACATTTTAATACTTTCAATGAAAATAACGTTGGTTATTATAAAAGAAAATCTCTTGTTACTGGTAGCGCATCCATTTATATCTCTGGGCGATTCCATACAGATATTTCTCGATCAGATCGTATTCTTCCAAATATAGTCAATCTTCGTATAAAATTAAGTCGTAGTAAAGATGGGTTCTTCTTAATAGCAACTGCAAATTATACATTTAAAGTTAAACTAGAAAATGTTACTGTTTATGTTCGTGAATTAATATTTCTGCTGAGTAAGCTTTACAATTAAATAGTTTTATGAGTCATGTTACTGCAACATTACCATTAACTAGAGTTGAAACAGGAGTACATATTATTCCTGCAGATGTAGATTCATATAATCTTGATAATATATTTCTCGGAATTGTACCAAAGGATCTCATTATAGGTTTTATTGCTAACACTGTATTAAACGAAAAATACCATGAAAATCCCTTCTGCTTTCAAAATTTTAAAATTAACATATTGCAAGTACAAGTTGGTTCTAAATTTCATCCTCCCACTCCTCTTACCCGATTATGCAAATCATTTATGCCTTTGAAGTTATCATATCCTGTACTCTGGAACTGGTATATTTCATGAAAATATGAGTCATAGATCACATATTCTGATTACCCCTATGTATATACTATTTTTGCTTTTATTATTTCTCCTACTAGCACTTTAGATGATTCTACATGGGATGTTATTAAAGATTCTCCTGTTAATCTCAAGATAGGGTTCAGTCAACCATCGGCACATTCTTTTTCATGAATTGTTTACGCTCAATTTGATTTGCTTATTCAGATTGATAAAGATAGTATTGTATATACAGATCATACCATGTGAAATTTAATTCATTTTCAGATTGACCTGTGAGGACTGTCATACGCTTTTCAGTGTTTGTGTGTAGTGCAGAAAATAATTTCATAGTTAAATAACTAGCCATAGTTAACCCTGATGCTAATAGTTTTCAAACCTAGTTTTTCAACCTCCTTTTCCAATATCAAAAATTAGTTTTCCAAGTTTGAGATTTGCAAATAAATACTTAAGTCAGCATGTATTTGGTTTAGAGTGGATAGAAAGCGAAGTTGAATATGAGGAAGTTAAAAACATACTTACTAGGTATAGCTCCTGCAGTGAAAGTGTATATACGCATGGAAAAGCACGTCAAATAATTTAGTCTCTTCTACAAAGAGCAGTGATTAATTTAGAAGATATTAAGTGTCCAAAATATAATACTTTAGCTTTCCATTGCAAAGTTGTGCTCATCACCTTCATCAGTTTACAAGTTTTTGCTGTGCCTTAAAAGAAGCTTCAGTGTATGCAAAGTCTTTAACATATTACCATCTACATTCTTTTGTCTTACCTAAAAACAGAACTGTATGAAGCAATGTCAATTAGTGAAACTAGTTCTGATGTGGAGTGATGAGATTTTAAAACTTGTACTTCAAGTCTGTACTAGTGCAACTACGCTTACTCGAATTTATTCAGTGGACACTTTACCAAAACAAATTTAATACCCAGTGGCACTTATAGTGAATTTAAGTCCGTCACCTTCCCCTGGAACTCAGTGGACTGCCATATATATTAAAAAACATGGACGGAGCAATATTTTGATAATTCGAAAATGGACCTAGTAAACCAATTGTAAAAGTTTTAAACGAAATTGCGAATTATATCGTGTAAACAAAACTCAGATTCAACAGGAAGAGTCTATTCTTTGTGGACTATACTGTATTGTATTTATATATTTCAGTTTACGAGGAAAAATATATCCTCTACTTTTCATACTACGAATCTTAATAAACATGACGTAATTGTAGTCATTTGTAAAAAGAATATAAAAAGAAAAGTAAAATGCAAATAAAAAAATTATAGTAAAACAAATCTTTATTTGATTATTATTAAATACCTCTTATTATTAAGGTTATTTCAAACAAAAGAAAAAAATAAAGTATAACATTTATTAAGAACATCAACTAAATTGGTTTATAAAAACAACTTGTACATGCTCCTTACATTTGCATGGCTGATAATGTTTCTACATTTTTTGTTCTTTCATGTTTCATCCAATATTGCAATTGTAAGAAGTTTTTAGTGCACAACTATTAACGTCAGCAGGGGCATGATAAGTACACTTTGACATAAAACTGTTCAAATTCAATATTTTAGCGCAGAACATTTTTTCCCACTCACATTATCAACACTTTCCAAGTGAAATATTTTTTAATCCACTGCACTTCGTCAAGACCTTTACAAAAGAATATAACTTTACTTGTACATAGTTTTAATATTATTCGAATATGTGTAACGTTATGTACATTTGAACTGTCCCATTTTAAATTATGGAAGTTTTGTTAACCATTCCACGTGCTTTTAATATCCAAGTCCTAATTCCGTAATTTAACAATGCAGTTTTACTAAACAGGGGAATAAAAGACTAGCATCACACGATACTATAGAAATTCTCTAATAATAAATTCATTTTAGGAGATTTTAAAACCTTGGATGTCTATTATGTGCTGTCCTGAAAACGTGAATAATGGTTTTCTACTGAAAATTGTTCGTGAATAACTTCAGGTATGAGTTGTGCAATGAATTCACAATTACGTACTAATTCTCTACAAGTTTTGAAAAAAAGAATTCACAAAAATACTTACATGACCCTGTCGTTTGAAAATTTTATAGTAGTCAAGAAAAAGTTTATGATAATTCACTTTTCACCAAATGTTTTGATAGCACTTTCCCTAAATTCCACACACACACACACACACACACATATATATATATATATATATATATATATATATATATATATATATATAATACACAGCCATATTCAATCCACTACTAGATGAGGGAGAGAAGAGCCGAAACTCTCAACTGTGATCGCTACCTCTTTATTCAGGTATATATATATATATATAAAATATATATGTTCGAGAAGTTTGTAGAACATATCCCTCCACTATATAATAAGCACCACAAAATGTACGTAAAAAGTCTCATTTTTCACTAACTCCTTCTGCCTTTTTTCTCTTTTTCTAGTAACATATCCATTATACTTGACATGTACACTTTCACAACTCGCCAAAGACCATACTTCATGTTTCTTTCTAAAACATCATCATCAATCACTTCACGATGATCTTCTTTATATATATGATAAGGTTCACTTAATGTAGATAATTCTAAAATACTTCTCCACACTGCTTTTCTGAAATGTTCTTGAATCTCTTCTCCTGTTACCAGCTCCCCTTTTAAATATCCTAAACATGCATGTTTTGTTTGATTCTATTCATCATAGATACAACCTTTGCATATCACAGGGGTTTGCGGATTCCACTTCTTAAACGCTTCCTTAATACAGTTTTCATCTAGCCATTGCTTTTTACGCTTACACTTTAAAGTTTTCACTTGATCACTTGCTCCAACTAATTTTTGGTGCTGATGTTCCTGCTGTTCCTGATGATACGGCAGGTAAAGATCTTACTATTACTCTGTTAGATTTCACCAAATTTGATGATCCTGATGATACTGCTACTGCTGATCCTACAGGTGAAGATTTCGCCAAAGTTGATGATCCTGTTCATTCTGCTACTGCTGTTGTGGCTAGTGCTGCTCTTAAGGATGTCTGCTTAATGTCCGAATTTCCATAAAGAAACGTTTATTTGCAGGATAGTACACTCTATCTAACACACGCTTCTTTCTTTTCTGCTCCTCCTGCTTCTTCGGAACTAAGGAAGAATAAACCTCTTTAATATCATCGTATTCTTCATCCACCTTCTTTACTATAGCAGCAGATGATGATAGTAATTATGGTGAATTTGATTTCAAACTAAATATTCTTCGATCTCCTTCACTGTCTTCCTCGTCTTCTACATTATCAAGTAATGATAATGTCTCCACTACCTATTCATCCTCTGATGTCAAGTCAACTTCTTCTATAGCTTGCTGATACTGCTCCTGCTGCTGCTTATCCATGAGTGTGAAGGTCAAGACTATTTATGATGTATAGATCATCACCGCACTCTATATATTGTAAACTTTATCAACCATCACGTGAAAGTATAATATATAATCTGATATCAACACGCCAACTGATAAGATCATGTCAACAGATAAGCTGATATCAGTGCGTCAACAGATAACATGGTGTCTATAGGTCAATAGATAAGGTGATCACGTGACCCACAGTTTGTCAACAAACACGACCGCCATTTAAAAGTTCCTAAAACTCTGTCTTATTCTACTGACTCATTATGGATATTCGTTGGTAACAAGAGCGTTTCAGATTTGTCCTATGAAAGGAAAGGATTAAAAGAAAATTATATTGCAGAGTAAATATGTGTGCTAATGGTAGAAATAAGTGATGATAATATGAATAAGCATTTGATTAATCTAGTTTAAAGGAAAACTACAATTAATAGCGTGTTTAAAAAATAATCTATATGCAGAAAATATTTAACGAACTCACTAAAAATAATAAAATACAGCAACGATAGAAAGAAAACAAATGTTTTCAATTAAAATCTAAACATTAGGCAATTCTTCACCATTTTTATGTTGGTTTATGGCGTTTATGGTAATCGTCGGAGTGCGCGACACGTTTATTGTAGACTAAATTCAATGGCAATTCTCGTGTTTCGGAATGGAGAACTATGACAGAATAAATATTTGAAATGGAACACTATTATCTTCTGATGCTGCTGGAAGCACAATGGTCACAATGTATGTATTGTTTTTATTAAAGAATACACTTTGATTCTTTTAGTCGATCAAACTTATACTTCTTATCTGATCTTCGCATAAATTTAGCTACGTGGGAAATATGAATTTTGGGATAATTAAAAAGCGAATCAAATGCGTTTAGTATTAATTAGCCTACGTTTTCTCAGCGTACAATGTCCATTGATCCTTCCAATATACTTGAACACTTCCAAGCAGGGAAGGTAAAGAAAACAAAATTGAGAATTTGGTTTTGGTTTCGAAACAGAAACCAAAATATTCTTGTGGAATTTTGTTTCGGATACAACAGAATCCAAAATGAATTTGGTTTCGGTTACTGAAACAAAATGTTTTCAAGATAATTTGGTTTCGGTTTAACTTTCTTTACGTGTTTTGGTTTCGCTTTCGAATTAGAAATATTCTGATTGCTTTTTGTTTCGGATTAAACAGAAACCAAAATACAAAATGAATTTGGTTTCCGTTTCTGAAACAAAATGTTTGCAAGGAAATTTTGTTCGTTTCGGTTTAACTTTCTTTACTTGTTTTGGTTTCGGTTTCGAATCAGAAACCAACATATTCTGATTGCATTTGGTTTCGGATGCAACAGAAACCAAAACACAAAGTGAACTTTATTTCGGTATCTGATGCAAAATGTTTCAAAGATAATTTGGTTTCGGTTCCAGTTTAAGAATCTTTAGCTGACTTGGTTTTGGTTTCATAACAGAAACCAAAATGTCATTGTTGAATATGGTTTCGGATGCAACCGAGACAAAAGTACAAACTGAATTTTGTTTCGGTTTCTGATACTATTTCAAAAATAATGTTCTGGTTTGTTTCGAAAGTGAAAGCAAAATATTCCTGTTTAATTTGTTTTCAGATATAACAGAAGTTAAAATAAAAATTAAATTTGTTTTTGGTTTCTGAACCAAATTGTTCCTAACTAATTTTGATTCTGTTTCAGATTCTTCAGTTAAAACTAACACAGAGAAATTTACAACCACCTTGATCGGGACTCAAACCCAGATCTTCCAATTGCCAGACGGGTATGATATTCATTACACCACCACGTCATGGTCAATTCTCTGTGTATATACTATTGAGGTCAATACTCCTCACACCTTGACCTTTTCCCAGCCCTAGTAGGCTGGTTATGAAATCAAAACACTGCATATGTTTGGATAATTTTATTGAAGAATTTGTTCTGTAAGCAATGTTCGATTGCTGTTGGTCTATAGTTTGGAAGAAAAGACAAGCAGTTTAAGATTGAAAAGACTGTATTGGGATTTTGTTGTGCAGTATTGCGTGTATTTAATTGAAGAAATTAAGTACTTTCAACAGTGCTGTGTCTTGCTGACGATAGGAAAGTTTAATTTAAGTGGATTTTTCGGGAGAAGAAGATAGCTGGTCCAGTGACAGCCTTTTAAATATAGTGAACGAAGTGGAACTTTTGCTGAAACTTTATCAAATATTCAAAAACGATCGCAAAGTACTTGCTTGCGTATGAAAAGAATGATTTTGAAATGGATTCTGAAGAAAGGCCAGCCAGTCAATACATTTAAAACCAAGTGTTACCAATGTTTACCCATATTGTGTAAACAGAGACACAAAACTTGGAATGGAGGCTCCCTGTTTTTCAAGAATGTGTATGTCCCCAAAATCAAATGAGGTGAAAAATGAATTTGGTGAAAGGGATATAGAAGAAAGGCCAGACAGTTCATCCCTATTAAAGACAACGTTTACCAATATGTACCCCCTATGTGTAAATACAAACACAAAACCTGGAACGGAGGTCTCTTGTTCTTCAATAACATGTATGGAAATAGACATGTTACCAAACCAGAAGAAGGTGGAAAGTGAATTGGTGCAATTGGATACGATAGTTAAAAGTGGAGATGTCGTGTACAAAATACAAAGTCATGATGATATGCAGGAAGACATAAATACCTTAGTAAATTACCAGAGCAACAAAGTGAATGTGATGAAATGGATAGTGTACGTGATAGGAAAGAGAAAACTGAAAGAACAGCAATATGTGCATGTGAACGAAACAATTGAGGAAAGTTGTATATTTGAAGCCATGGAAACTGCAAATTATGTTCGTTTTCCGCTAATTTGTGGTGGATGTGTACAACAAGAAGGTAATCAATTTGCTCATGCTTGCATGGGATTTGGCTGGAATGAAATAGAACGTAAACAATTGCTTAAAGATCGAATGTGGTGTAGTGTATTTGAGCCTATTAATTTTAAGGCTTTGTATAATGCCTATGAAGTGAAACACGATAATTGCAAAGACTATACAATTGGTATATTTGAAGTGGGACTAAGAAATGTACTGGAACGTAAACCGATTGAAGTTCAGAAAGTGTTAATTGTTAAAGATATTTTTGCTGAATATAAGGAATGATTTTACTGTGAAGAAAGAAAGATAGAATATAGATTTAAGACGATTAATATGGAGGGTAAAACATGCTTTAGTGGTGTGCATAATAACAAGCATGCATACTAGTACAAAAGACTATACGTATGTACATAGGAACATAGATGGAACTTATGTAACTTGTAGGTATTGGATATTCGGTTTTGAAAGAAGAGCACGTCGATACCATGAACAGTATTTGTGTTACCTATGGTTTTACATAAATATGAAATACGATGGGTTAGAGATTTTCCCATTGGGTGAACCCAAGTTGCGTTATGAGGACCTAAACAACAATAGTTTAATTTTTTCCTGAAATATTAAACCGTGATAATCATTGGATATTCTATGGAACCATTATGCGAAAAATTATTGCTCTATAGAGTGCAGTATAACTGAGGTGTGAGCATTGTGTGGAGACGTTAGTGACAGTAAACTTATAAGAAATACTTACAGTAAACACACGAGAAAACATGGAGGGATCACGTTAGGCTAAAGTGATTACGAAAGAAGAACAATGTTGGTGTAGGCCCGACTTTATAGATTTTGAATGTTTGGAAGAAATGCTAAAGGACTTTGACATTGAAAACAATCTTAGGTGTATCTGGGGTTACTACATGTTTGAAGAAGAAAAAGGTGTGTGTATTTGTGGACAATTTCAGAACAATGAATATGTGTTGCACATACTAAAGAATCCAGATTCTGTTCACGCGCTTTATGAACTGTTTAATAATTTTCATTGTTATACCAGAATTAACTTTATTTCCTTTCATCGGTGTTTGGCGGATCAGGTAAACATCCATTTTGACAATGTGCGTGAAACTGCAAGCAAAAGTAAAATCTATTGAATGAAACTGTATAATAATATTTTATGTGAACTGTGTACTTTTATGCAGTGACAGTGTATTGATTAGTACTGTAGAAACAATCAAATTTAACACAACCTATGAGGCTAAAAAGAAAGTTAGACTTAACAGAAAACTGCAGAAAAAACACTAGTTGAACGTGAAAAGACATTTAAGTGAATTGGAAAATACCTTTTTTTAGTGAACAAAACCTAAGTAATGTATATTGTGATGTTTTTTTAAAAAAATAAATAGTAAGGTGAAATATGTACGTGTTTTATTTTTATGTGGTTTCAGAATTATGATGAGGTATGCAGTATTTATAATACTGTGTTTTAATTTTGAATATTATTTGTACCCTTTAAGCTCAGGTTGGCATATTAAATTTTATTTGATTTACATAAAATTTGCATTTGATAGGTTTAATGTTATAGAAATAAAACCTTTGCGTACAATTATTAGAAAATTATTGTAACTGTCTTTTAGTGTTTGGACTACTCGATTTAATACATAATAAAATAACTGAATGACAGACAAAAAGCATATAGTACTTTTTATATGTGTAAAAGGTTAATGAAAGTGGGTTTTTGATTATTTAATTGAATGGTCTGCATTTTAGTTGAAGACCAAAGAACAAACTTTTATTTTGTTAGCGAATAGTTTATTGTGTTTCAAAATTAAAGTCTAGTATACGTGTGGGTAATGTGGACTCTAAAAGCAACATCACCATTTAAAAATGCAAAATTATGATACAAATATCATTTTATTAATATTACAGATATCTTCACACTTTGTAAACGTCCAGCCTTGCATTGGAAATTTTAGTAAATCACCATTGCCATCTAAAATGCTAATGGAAACAGAAAACAGCTTACACATTGAACAGTAAGATTCGTATCACAAATGCAAACAAAATTCTTGACATATATTGTAGCATCTGAAATCTGATGATGTTGATATCGTACGGTAATCTCTTGTTTAATAAAGAAAGACCTTTTATTGTTATTATGTTTGGATATAATTTTAATCTTTTGTATTTGTGGTTGGAAACATTAAATAGATATATGTGTTGTTTCTCCAATATTTTGTACAACTGTCGCAGCAAAACAAACTATTATTATTACTTTTACTAAATGCAGCATATACATATGCTGTTTCAGAATAAACCGAACTAGATTTAATCTGAAGGGAGTTGTAGTATTAATACAGAATCACGAAATAATAAGAAGTACGATTTTATTTTTTACCTTTATAGACATTAAAGGGTGACACGATGAGGGAAAAGGATTGGGGAAGCTGAAGGCTAGAGTGTATGTTGATTGTGTTATTTTTGCGTTTGCAGGACGTAATTGCATTTAAAAGCATGATAACATTATGAAATTAATTTTGGAAAAATGTTACGTAAGAAAAAACAAAGCGACCAATTGTGGAAAGACAATTCATCTTTTATATAATTTGAAATCTGATATTTTCAGTAAAGAAAATGAAAATGGATTTTCTTTACATGGCAATAACATTTTGTTATCCAACGAGACGCATGCCTATAAAATATATTATCTTTGTATGCTCGTAGAATAAAAATAAGAATCACAGCTTTCGAGTTGTGTTTCATATTTAGTCTTTTCTTTTTTACTTGCAGTATGAAAAAGATTTTAAAACGAAAAAGATCTTTTATTGCGTAATGGTAACGAAGTATTGGATTAATCTCTTGTAATTACAGATCATTGTGCATGAAAATTTAACAATGCTGCAACAAATACTTTTATCGTCAAAGACATGTTAAAGAAAAGTTCGATCTCAAACTGAAACATGTATTTGTAAATTTCTTAATGAGTAAAACATAATTTTACATTTCTCTAATATACAAAATATAAAAAAGCAAAAATGTGTTAATTTTAAACTAACTTTTGAGATCAATGAAAACGAAATTTCCGTTCATCAAAAGATGAGTGCAAGCAGCTTTACAAATACATTTAGTAATAGTTATATCACAATCATTTTAAAAAAAGCTGTGACATCTTAACAAAAGACATAACCTGTACAGAAGAGTTATGCAAGGGTTTTATCTAATAAAATTATTTAAGAAAATACTTCATGAGACGTTGCTATACTAAAGTTCACAGGTAGAACGACCACTCTATTCTATATCAGTCAACCTGATATTTCTCTTATCGATTTTTACATTTTGCGTACAGGTTATGGGAAACTTAGATTCACTATTCCAAAAGGTAACAAAAATCACATGAGTTTTTGTAAACAATCAAGAATAAGTTCTTTCGTGATTGTCTAAAGTATGATTTTAAGTTGATACTGCAGAATATGAAAACAAAAAAAACTTTACACAAACAAAGAAAAATTACCACAACAAATCAAACAATTACTATTCCATTACATGATTCTTTTTTGTTTCCGTAACAATAAATTTTAACATGTAGTGCAACACAAAAACTTTTTATTGACATGTGCATAGAATTTTCTTAAAATCAAGTTAGATTGTCAAAAAAAACTTTTTAAACAAAAGACTGACACAATGTGAAAGAACTTATCCTTGATGTGCAAAACTATTTTCTAAATAAAGTTATCTTGTACAAAAAAGATTTCATTTATGAAATTGTCATGAAACATTAAAAAAGATTGACATGCAATGCATCAAAAAACTGTTTGTAATCTAGAAAACAATTTTAGTCATGCAAAGTGTTATCAAAAACTTTTTGTTATGCAGAAACGTTTCTCTACAAGTATTCTGTCATAAAACTTTTTAGAAATATTCTTACCAACAAAGAAAACAAAAAAATATCGAAATTTGTAAGTGCAAGGTTGACAGATAAATTTCAGGGACTCGAATTGGCTTTTCCTCTCTGGTTGTCCTTTTGCCCCTGGGAGGTTATGCAGCCTAGCGTTACAGTATAATGGCTGGCTGATTTTTACCGTGTAATGTTACGCATTCCAACAATACCTGAGGATGAAGTGTGGGGATATGAATTTCGGTGAGTTGCTTTGGTTTTTCCTTCAAGAAGTGATGTAATGAAACTAACATAACATGAAAAAGCATTGCGTTGTGATTTCACTGAGTTGCTTGCTCCTTCATTCAAGGTTACAATATAATAACGTAACCTAAGATGAGAAAGTGTCTCCATGCAAATCATTGTTAATAAAAAGAAAATAGTTTGCGTTCTTGTACCTGTTGCATATGGATCTTCTGTTATTGTTTGCAAATGTATTCTCTAAGTACACATTTTATTTTTATCTTTTGAGAAACTTTCTAAAAAGTTTGCTTGCTTGTACATTTCATAGTTATAGCTTTTATTTTGCATGACAATTCAAAAAGTATGAAAACATTTTGCTTTTTGTGTTGTAGAGTATTACGTTGCATGTACATTTTTTCTGAACAACTTATTTTTGTTTTCTGTTTATGAATTTTTTAGTTGCAACTTTTATTTTTCTGTTCAACCGAATTCAGTATTTCAAAGTATAAAATATTTTTTATGTTTTCTTTGTTGGTAAGAATATTTCTAAAAAGTTTTATGACAGAATACTTGTAGAAAACGTTTCTGCATAACAAAAAGTTTTTGATAACACTTTGCATGACTAAAATTATTTTCTAGATTACAAAATTGTTTTTGATGCATTGCATGCCAATCTTTTTTCTAAAATGTTTCATGACAATGTCATAAATGAAATCTTTTTTGTACAAGATAACTTTATTTAGAAAATAGTTTTGCACATCAAGGATAAGTTTTTTTACATTGTCAGTCTTTTGTTTAAAAAGTTTTTTTTGGAATCTAACTTCATTTTAAGAAAATTATATGCACGTGTCAATAAAAGTTTTTGTGTTGCACTACATGTTAAAATTTATTGTTACGGAAACGAAAAAGAATCATGTAATGGAATAGTAATTGTTTGATTTGTTGTGGTAATTTTTCTTTGTTTGTGTAAAGTTTTTTTTGTTTTTTTTTTTGCAGTATCAACTTAAAATCATACTTTAGACAATCACGAAAGAACTTATTCTTGATTGTTTACAAAAACTCATGTGATTTTTGTTACCTTTTGGAATAGTGAATCTAAGTTTCCCATAACCTGTACGCAAAATGTAAAAATCGATAAGAGAAATATCAGGTTGACTGATATAGAATAGAGTGGTCGTTCTACCTGTGAACTTTAGTATAGCAACGTCTCATGAAGTATTTTCTTAAATAATTTTATTAGATAAAACCCTTGCATAACTCTTCTGTACAGGTTATGTCTTTTGTTAAGATGTCACAGCTTTTTTTAAAATGATTGTGATATAACTATTACTAAATGTATTTGTAAAGCTGCTTGCACTCATCTTTTGATGAACGGAAATTTCGTTTTCATTGATCTCAAAAGTTAGTTTAAAATTAACACATTTTTGCTTTTTTATATTTTGTATATTAGAGAAATGTAAAATTATGTTTTACTCATTAAGAAATTTACAAATACATGTTTCAGTTTGAGATCGAACTTTTCTTTAACATGTCTTTGACGATAAAAGTATTTGTTGCAGCATTGTTAAATTTTCATGCACAATGATCTGTAATTACAAGAGATTAATCCAATACTTCGTTACCATTACGCAATAAAAGATCTTTTTCGTTTTAAAATCTTTTTCATACTGCAAGTAAAAAAGAAAAGACTAAATATGAAACACAACTCGAAAGCTGTGATTCTTATTTTTATTCTACGAGCATACAAAGATAATATATTTTATAGGCATGCGTCTCGTTGGATAACAAAATGTTATTGCCATGTAAAGAAAATCCATTTTCATTTTCTTTACTGAAAATATCAGATTTCAAATTATATAAAAGATGAATTGTCTTTCCACAATTGGTCGCTTTGTTTTTTCTTACGTAACATTTTTCCAAAATTAATTTCATAATGTTATCATGCTTTTAAATGCAATTACGTCCTGCAAACGCAAAAATAACACAATCAACATACACTCTAGCCTTCAGCTTCCCCAATCCTTTTCCCTCATCGTGTCACCCTTTAATGTCTATAAAGGTAAAAAATAAAATCGTACTTCTTATTATTTCGTGATTCTGTATTAATACTACAACTCCCTTCAGATTAAATCTAGTTCGGTTTATTCTGAAACAGCATATGTATATGCTGCATTTAGTAAAAGTAATAATAATAGTTTGTTTTGCTGCGACAGTTGTACAAAATATTGGAGAAACAACACATATATCTATTTAATGTTTCCAACCACAAATACAAAAGATTAAAATTATATCCAAACATAATAACAATAAAAGGTCTTTCTTTATTAAACAAGAGATTACCGTACGATATCAACATCATCAGATTTCAGATGCTACAATATATGTCAAGAATTTTGTTTGCATTTGTGATACGAATCTTACTGTTCAATGTGTAAGCTGTTTTCTGTTTCCATTAGCATTTTAGATGGCAATGGTGATTTACTAAAATTTCCAATGCAAGGCTGGACGTTTACAAAGTGTGAAGATATCTGTAATATTAATAAAATGATATTTGTATCATAATTTTGCATTTTTAAATGGTGATGTTGCTTTTAGAGTCCACATTACCCACACGTATACTAGACTTTAATTTTGAAACACAATAAACTATTCGCTAACAAAATAAAAGTTTGTTCTTTGGTCTTCAACTAAAATGCAGACCATTCAATTAAATAATCAAAAACCCACTTTCATTAACCTTTTACACATATAAAAAGTACTATATGCTTTTTGTCTGTCATTCAGTTATTTTATTATGTATTAAATCGAGTAGTCCAAACACTAAAAGACAGTTACAATAATTTTCTAATAATTGTACGCAAAGGTTTTATTTCTATAACATTAAACCTATCAAATGCAAATTTTATGTAAATCAAATAAAATTTAATATGCCAACCTGAGCTTAAAGGGTACAAATAATATTCAAAATTAAAACACAGTATTATAAATACTGCATACCTCATCATAATTCTGAAACCACATAAAAATAAAACACGTACATATTTCACCTTACTATTTATTTTTTTAAAAAAACATCACAATATACATTACTTAGGTTTTGTTCACTAAAAAAAGGTATTTTCCAATTCACTTAAATGTCTTTTCACGTTCAACTAGTGTTTTTTCTGCAGTTTTCTGTTAAGTCTAACTTTCTTTTTAGCCTCACAGTTTGTGTTAAATTTGATTTTGTTTCTATAGTACTAATAAATACATAAAAGTACACAGTTCTCATAAAATATTATTATACAGTTTCATTCAATAGATTTTACTTTTGCTTGCAGAATTTCACGCACATTGTCAAAATGGATGTTTACCTGATCCGCCAAATACCGATGAAAGGAAATAAAGTTAATTCTGGTATAACAATGAAACTTATTAAACAGTTCATAAAGCGCGTGAACAGAATCTGGATTCGTTAGTATGTGCAACACATATTCATTGTTCTGAAATTGTCCACAAATACACACACCTTTTTCTTCTTCAAACATGTAGTAACACCAGATACACCTAAGATTGTTTTCAATGTCAAAGTCCTTTAGCATTTCTTCCAAACATTCAAAATATATAAAGTTGGGTCTACACCAACATGGTTGTTCTTCCGTAATCACTTTAGCGTAACGTGATCCCTCCATGTTTTCTCGTGTGTTTACTGTAAGTATCACTTATAAGTTTACTGTCACTAATGTCTTCACACAATGCTCACACCTCAATTATATTGCACTCTTTATAGCAATAACTTTTTGCATAAAGGTTCCATAGAATATCCAATGATTATCACGGTTTAATATTTCAGGAAAAAATTAAACTATTGGTGTTTAGGTCCTCATAACGCAACTTGGGTTCACCCAATGGGAAAATCTCTAACCCATCGTATTTCATATTTATGTAAAACCATAGGTAACACAAATACTGTTCATGGTATCGACGTGCTCTTCTTTCAAAACCGAATATCCAATACCTACAATATACATAAGTTCCATCTATATTCCTATGTACATACGTATAGTCTTTTGTCCTAGTATACATGCTTGTTATTATGCAAAACAACTAAAGCATGTTTTTATCCTCCATATTAATCGTCTTAAATCTATATTCTATCTTTCTTTCTTCACAGTAAAATCATTCTTTATGTTCAGCAAAAATATCTTTAACAATTAACACTTTCTGAACTTCAGTCGGTTTACGTTCCAGTACATTTCTTAGTCCCACTTCAAATATACCAATTGTATAGTCTTTGCAATTATTATGTTTCACTTCATACGCATTATACAAAGCCTTAAAATTAATAGGCTCAAATACACTACACCACATTCGATCATTAAGCAATTGTTTACGTTCTATTTCATTCCAGCCAAATCCCATGCAAGCATGAGCAAATTGATTACCTTCTTGTTGTACACATCCACCACAAATTAGCGGAAAACGAACATAATTTGCAGTTTCCATGGCTTCAAATTTACAACTTTCCTCAATTGTTTCGTTCATATGCACATATTGCTGTTCTTTCAGTTTTCTCTTTCCTATCACGTACACTATCCATTTCATCACATTCACTTTGTTGCTCTGGTAATTTACTAACAATATTTAAGTCTTCCTGCATATCATCATGACTTTGTATTTTGTACACGACATCTCCACTTTTAACTATCGTATCCAATTGCACCAATTCACTTTCCACCTTCTTCTGGTTTGGTAACATGTCTATTTCCATACATGTTATTGAAGAACAAGAGACCTCCGTTCCAGTTTTTGTGTTTGTATTTACACATAGGGGGTACATACTGGTAACCGTTGTCTTTAATAGGGATGAACTGTCTGGCCTTTCTTCTATATCCCTTTCACCAAATTCACTTTTCACCTCATTTGATTTTGGGGACATACACATTCTTGAAAAACAGGGAGCCTTCATTCCAAGTTTTGTGTCTCTATTTACACATTGGTAAAACTTGGTTGAAATGGATTTCAAAATCCATTTCAAGAAATTCACTTTTCGTTAGGAAATGTACACTGTTCTCTAAGGGTACCATATTTAAAGCGTTTTTGATAGTCACATTACTTTTCATGTGGAAGCAAGGACTCTGCGATCGTTTTTCAATATTTGATAAAGTTTCAGCAAAAAGTTCCACTTCGTTCACTATATTTAAAAGGCTGTCATTTGACCAGCTATCTTTTTCTCTTGAAAAATCCATTATAAATTAGTTTCCTATCGTCAGCAAGACACAGCACTGTTGAAAGTACTTAATTTCTTCAATTAAATACACGCAATACTGCACAATAAAATCCCAATACAGTCTTTTCAATCTTAAACTGCTTGTCTTTTCTTCCAAACTGTAGACCAACACCACCAACAAAGCTTCTATTCACACTAACTTTAAAACAACCCAAACAATCATACGGCTTATGCAAAAATATTTTTGTGCCCAAACACAATCATTTTAAAACACTTCTGCGCATCTCACATCTCTAAACCTTTTATTTCTTTCATCTACATCAGTACTGCTTCCCCCGTTTTCTTCCTTAAAGACACCAAGCAAAACAACCATGAATCCAGAAAAGTGCACGCAATTTCTCCAAGTACACATCATTTCTTATTATTTCTATATATGTACACAAAAACTTTGACAGTGTAATGCTATTGTTGGAATGTATCTCTAAAAATATTTCATAAATTTCCTTACAAGTACTATAATACAATAAAGTTTCCCACACAATATCTCCCTTAGATTCCTTACAAATGTCAATGCAGTTGTGCTGAGCTGGGTCCGTAAGAGTAGGATTATAGCATACTATACATGTTAGTGGCAATACCAATTTCCAATGGTCTATACAGCTTATTATACAATCAGGACTAACTTCATTAGTACAACATTCACAAACCATCATTATGTGCAGTTTCATTAGCGCTTATGTTCGAGTCTTTTGTTGGCCATCTTTATAGAATTTGTTCACTAATCACAATATATTCTCATTATCAGTTGTCCGTAAAAATATAAGCAAACAAATGCTTTAAAGCACATTTGCACAACTCAAATACCATAAATGTTACATGAATAATGTATTTCTTTAAGTCATTCGCGTTGACAGCAATATCCATCCTTAGATGGGTTCAATAAATATTTTGTCTAGCACAAACGACGAGTCTGCAAAACATAATGTATCTGCATATAAAATTTCAGCCCTTTAGCTTAAGTGGTATAAAAAATATTTTTTTCGTCCACCATATTTGTTTTAAAATGGCGACTTTTCAAAAATATTCTTACATTTTCGAAATCTACTCGTCAAACTGTATCTTTGTACCATATTTCAGGTTTCTATCTTAAGTGATGTGCAAAATGATTTTTTCGTCCACCATATTTGTTTAAAGATGCCGACTTTTCCAAAATATTCTTACACTTTCATAATTGTTTTGTACTAATTCATGTTTCTACCAAGTTTCGTGTTTCTAGTCCTATCCGATTAGACTGTATTCTTTTAAAAAAGCAATTTGTCCACCATATTTATTTAAAGATGGTGACTTTTGTACAATT
>JAGDQP010001877.1:613-45826 GCA_022664845.1 Lepisma saccharinum
TGAATCAAGTATTTGTATGAAATAACATAAAAACTCTCAAACTATTTTTTTTTAACCTAAAAAGGGCGATTAATGATGGGTGTCTCAGTAGGTGAAAACTCTCACTGCCAAGTTGTTCTATTTGCACCTTCAAATAATAAATCTCGTTCTTAGTAAGTTATCCTCATTCACTGGAAGGCAATGTCAAATCACCATTAGTTTACCTTCCAAGGAACTTCAGGTCACAAAATTACCTCAAGCTAGAATAACCAGCAAGATCAGATCGGATTATCATCAGTCATTACACAATGATAATTGTAAAGTTCTATCAAAAACTTAAAAAAAAAAATGTTCTTTACTGATTCTTAAAGCTACAGACCATCACATCCAAGTCTTTGCTGCTGTTTTGGCAGACAATATGGGGACTGTAACAAAAAGGGACTGTATCCTAGGTACCATTCCGACATTTTTGTAGCAGGACTAAGAAAACTGTAGAAAACACAATTCAAGATGGTCGATGTGAGCGGAACTCGCAGTATCTGCGTCTCCACAGTGCTTTTGAGAAGTTCGAGACCGTAAAAACGAGAATAGGAATAATTATGAAGAAGAAATAGTACTAATCTAACAGTGTTGCTTGTATTTAAAGTTTTCCTTATGTGAACTTCTACTTGATACAAGAAGAGTCGATATGGTGTTGTGTTACAGTCAACTAGATTAAAACACTAAGACCTCCAAATAACACTAATAAGCTTTAGTTAGATATATTTGGTGCAACATATGAGTGAAGTTTTAATATGCCTAAGAATATTTTTTAACATGCTAAAGTTTTATTTTCCATTTTTGGTTTACAGAAAATGTTTGCTGAAAAGAGCAAGTTATTTTATTAATAAAAAGCGGGGCATATGTGTTAAGATATTGTCGGTAGCTTTTAGTCAAACTGTATAAAGAAACTTTCCCATTTGTTTTTACTATCTTGGTTAGTTAGAGAATGAAATTGTAGTCTTAATAGAAGATGCATTTCAAAGAAATATTGAAAGGGAAAACAGAAAACTTCAGTATTAAGAATCTATTGTGGACATTTTGACCTCAGAAACCTTTCAGTTAAGAGACAAAATCAAAGTAAAAATTTGACTTTGATGTGCCAGGGTTTGTAGCAATGTTCTTTTACCGAAGTGCCATTAAGGCAGGTGGGTAGAGTCGTCAGAAAGGCGAGTAGTATCGCATGTTAGTATGTGCATCTGCACTCTACTTCGGATTCAAATAAAAAAGTGGTTAGAATTCCACGTTAATTGTAGGTTCTGTATTTACGAGCTAGGTGATCGATTAGAACGAAAATCACACAAATAGATCACTCCCACTTGTTCTTTTAAAATATTTTTTATGCTAACAAAGTGATAGGATGAGCTCAAGCATGTTAAGCTATATGTAATAAAGAAAAATAAGATAGCCATTTGAATAGCATGTTTCCTTCATTAGAAATGGTTGTATTGTCAATATTTTTAAATTAATTATTTAGCTCTGAGAATCATTTTTAAATTTTTTCTAATGTATTTACTTATAATAACTATTAAAATTTATTAATAATGATTGCTAATTGTATATAAATAACATTATCAAAACAGATGTTACTCGATGCAAACTATTTTATAATGATGTGTTTCGGCCAATATAAAAGTCTATAAAGAGCTTTAATTAAATTATTAAAAAGTGCGGGAGCAAATTAATAGAAAATGTTGGAAATCAAAATCGCTCACACAATAAACAAATAGAGAAAACATGAGTGAAATCGAGCGTAAAATAAAGAGTAGCGTATACATTTTAACTAGCGAAACATTCTCTGGCTATATCGAAAGTCTTTCCTGATAAGAGATATAAAGTTTTAGTACTTACCCGCCATTCATTCGGTTCTCGTATTACAGACTCCCCTTTGGACGCACCATTCTATGTGCCCGCCTGGACACTGACGTCAGACGCGTCGTCATAAGGCACACACCACTTCTCAAACTAAACCAGGCGAAACAACGGAAAAGGCTAAAAGAACACAAAGTGGGCAGCCGAGATAGGCTAACAAACAATCAGTGTCTCTGATGTAACAGAAGCCACCCCCGCTTTATCCAGGAGGTAGAAATGAACGATCAATAAAACAGGAGAAACGTACAAACGACCGCCAGACCTCTACTGGAAAATCCAAGAATTACGGGCGATTTGAGCTCCCCAAAATAACCCCCTGCCATCTGTGAGACAAGCACAGTAGCTTAACGTGTAACATTACATCTTAATAGAAGGAGGGGGAAATCAGAATGCAATTGAAAGGGAAAAGCGACAAGAATATATATCAAACATGATTATCTACCATACTTATATTTCGTGCAGCAATCCATAGTACAAACACATAAAGTGATTAGAGGTATGATAGTTATGTTGATACATGTTATGTTGGAAGAAAATAAGATAACGGAATAACAAGTCTATTCGATAACTTGTTTTATTTATAATTATTTACTTTATAGGATAGCCAAGCAGTTGTAACCTAAGCCGGTAAAAATGTAAGGGATTACTTCCCGCGGTGAGCACGGTTTGGGACCTAGGAATGCGGCAAGATAGGACTTTGTCTAGGTATCACACCGTCATACTCTGGATGAAGTTTAACGGAAACCGTAGGAAACCTACTAGTTTTATCAGAGCCATTTCTGAAGACCGCGACACTAACCATTCGAGCAATGGGGTTGGGTATGTGATGGTTATGCGACTTGCACAAAGTTAAACCAGTCCGCTCTTAAGATTGTTGTGCCTGTTGATATTATATTTCTCTTTCTCCTTAACACAGGGAAGTCCCCAGTGAGTGAGTTGTAACGATAGCTGCCTTCTAATCAAAAGGACCCTGGTATGATAACTGGTTGGCACACAAGTAGTTCGGAACCCTCTTCAAACTGCAGGCCCCATCCTTAGGACCGATGAAAATGCCTTAGCCAATGGAAATAATGCGGCAAGAGTTCAACGAATGGAAATAATGACATACAAGCATCGGTCCATTATTACAAGGGGCCTTCTGGTCATAGACTCACCTCTGGCTAGAACTCTTCCTAATATCATGATTTTAGGCCCAAAACTAGGACTTGAACTCACACTTTAAACAATCAATAATTATAGGCCTATAACCTGTACAAAAACACATTTTGCCCCCCCTTCCCTTCCTCCTCGATCTACAGCAAACCCTTTTTTTTTGTACATGCCAATACTGACAGAAGTTTATTTCCATGGTTTTACCTCAGTCACACCAGACAACTGCCGAGATGGTGTTTACCAACTAGTCCCTGGCCGACTACCTTCCAACATCCTCTTCTTCACCTTATACAAACCTGCCATGCCTAAAGGACACAAATAGATTCAAATTATAGTTTTATTCATTTTCAAAGATCTTCATGAGATTCTTCGGTTGTTTTCACCTCCTTTCAGTTACGAAACCTCTGCTCCGACACCCCTAAATTCGTTACCCGTAACCGCCATCATGGCTTTAGCTTTCTCAGGGTTTTTCTCAGCTACATAAGACTAATGGCGGAGTAGTACGCTCAAACTATACCCTGGCTTCGTACCCTATACCTAGAGACTATGAATATTTTTAAAATATCAAATACTACCACTGAGCCTTGAATTAACGTAGTGGAAACACAAATGTTACATACCGGTAAGCGTTTATTATGTTATAATGTATATTAAACGTATCTTCAAACTTAAACACTTGATCATGTACACGCCCGTAAGTGTGGGGTCAAATTTATTAAGCAGGTATCCCATGATATATGACCACTAAATTAGTGGCGGCCGGTGGTTGTCTCCTCTGGGTGTTGCACTCAGGTCCGCCGCCAGCCACAAAGAGTAGGGGCTCAAGAAAAATTAGGAAAGGGCTTGGGCTTAGGAAACATACATAAAAGTAAATATATGTACTGGTGTAAGGAAAATTTACAGGTGCTCAAACCCTTCTTCCCTGGCTGCGGGCCTGGACTTTCACTATGTGAGAAAGGATTGAGTAGCTAATCAGTTACAATCAATCAGCGTAGTGTTAAATTATGTAACGTATACACAAAAGAAGAAGTGACCAGATTTTCAAATAAAGGGACGTTAATCAGTTTTGAGAAAACTTTAAAAAATACCGTAGCTATAGTATTGAGAATAGAATTTGATAGTTTGTCAATTTTTCGTAACTAGAAATTTGTGTCACTGTTATTGGTATTGTTAATATCAATTTTAGAAACTTATAAGATTCACTAAAAGTTTTCTCCAAGCTATTTTGAACGATAAATTCGAACAAGCCCACATCTGATATTGATCGAAATTCTTCTGCCGAGTAGATTGAAGACAGAGATTTTCTTTGTCAAGAAATGTGTAAATTGAACATAACTTCTCCACAGTTTGTTTTGGAAAACTCCAAAAGTAACTCGGAAATTTCTCTGGAGTAAACAGCGTGACTGCTATAACGTACCATGTGAATGTAAAGTGGGATTTTGCTTCGCAAGTAATCACATCGCATACTTCCTTTGCTTCCCATTCCATTCTTTCACATTTTCTCGTTTTTGATACCGTGTTTGTATTTCCTGTTGTTTCACTCGAATCATCAAACTGGTCTTTAATATGTCTAATATTTATTTCAAATTGGAAAATAGCCCTTTGCTTTGAGTTTTATATTTTGAATCCTATTTTTTTTAGTTAACTTTTTTTAAAAAAATATATAATTTGAAAATTTTGCACAGTTTGCCTATCTCCTCCCTCCATTTAGTTTTTTTTTCCTTTTGCTAAGAGCTTTTAAGTCGACACAACTAAGTCGCTTGATTTCCGTATTGTTTCAAGTTTTTATTTCCCAAGGATACAAATTATATTTTTCTTGTTACTAACACCGAGTATATTGACTAAATAAATGTCCTCTTAAAATTGGTGGGATTACGCTAGACTTTTTTAAAATGAAAAATTGTTTTAACCTCGGGTTTACTAATAATGTCTTTAGTAAACTTACACGGATACTTTTGGTAGAGTTTCTTTTACAGGGGGCACATTTTTTGACAAATATTTCGTAAATAATATCGAGTTTACTATATCATTAAAATTATTATACCCTTTTAAGCATTCCCAATCAACTTCCACTATATTTTAAGGTAGGTTCAATGTACTTCATGACATGGTTCTTTTAAAGCCTTTGCGACCTTAATTTAGTAAATATTATCGTGATTAACCTATTGATAATTTTTTAGTAAATCATAGAAAAACTGTCCCTTGCCCCCCTCTGAAAATCACAATATGGGCGCCCTTGATCCTAGGAGAAGGTCTTGTCGCTTGCTCGCCACAAATGCCACCTTATGGAAGCAGTGCAAACCTAAGGAGGGGAGGCGTGAGCAGACACGTTCGGTTTGCTCTTGCAGTGCAACTTCTGGGCTCCTGTGGTAATTGGTATTACAAATGTCAGTCCAACATAGTGGAGGGGAAGGCAATGTAGAGAGATAGGCGTTAAAGCGGGTGCGCTTGAATTACAACACCAAGATTAAACTCTGAACTTGTTAAGTACTTTTTTCTCTTCCTAAAAGGAAACTATGGCTTTTTTTTTAACTCCGAGGGGTAGATCGATATTTTAGAGTGATTGAATTCAAAATTAAATAACTTAAGAAAGTGTGTGTTGCGCATCGGGGTAAACAATAGCTCCCACCGCCACTGACTAAATAAGCATGTTCGAAGCAAATACAGCGTAGATATGCCTATTATCAAGTGAAGGGCCCATGAGAAATTTGGTCGGAGAGGGTATTTAAAACAGGTTGGCAATGGGGCCGTTGTAGGATAGGGATTGGTACAGTATTTTTTTCTATGGTGGCCGATAATGTTCATACCAAGATTGGTGCGAATACGTTCAATAGTATTGAAGCAATTTGATAGATTTAATTTTTATAAAGGTTGGAAACACTGACAACTGGTGTGCCTGGGGCGACTTGTACTACCTCTACGATCTGACCCAGTACCTAATGCGTATGTATGTAAAATTTTGTGTAAATCAATTGACGCGTGTAGATTTGCATAAGTAACGGACATTCATTCATTTTTATATACAGGGTGTCCAAAAAGTCTGTTATCATACCTTGTACGACTGGGAATATGAAGAAGTGCAAAATCACATCCAACATTATCTTGAAGGGTATTTTCAGCTATAAAAAGTTCCTCCAGGTTTCCAGGCGAGGGGAGGGGGAGTAGGCAAAATAGTTTTTGAGAGAAATTATTCCAACTATTTTTTTAAAAATTATTAAATGGAACACAAATTAAAAAAAAAAAACTTCAGTTCTCAGAGCTTGTGTTTAACGAAAATAATAGGGCATTTCTCCAGTGAGCTTTGCCTGAAGTATGCTCTTGGAAAGTAACATTGTAACATTAAGATTTGTTTTCTCAATTTGTCTGAAAAGTGGGTTGGACCATCTCGTTTTCGTTAAAAAATTAACACAAAAGGTATATAATTTTGGCAGGATTTTGTTATTTTACAACATTGAAAACAGAATTAGAGAAGTTGGAACTACAGACCCTTGGCTACATTTAGGAGCATTAATAAATTTACTAACAACATTTTATTTTCAATATTTTGTCCACGAAAATACTTGACTTATAGGTACTCATCCCATGCACCTCTCTCATATGTTTAAGCACCCTTCCACCTTTCATTTTCTGTCATGTTATTTATTTTGTCATGTGATCTGTAAATAGATAGTTAGTTGGTTGAAGAGTATTAGACCACTGTCGCGTTCAATCTAGGACAGAGAATTGTCAATGAATTTGTGGAATAAGGAAGTGGGAAGAAATGGGAGAACCCTGAGAAAACTTACGCACACGGTGTTTGTCCACCACAAAGCAAATAAGGGATGAACAGGAATCGAATCGACGACCCCAAGTACCAGAGATGAGCGCTCTACCATTAAGCTACCGCGACGGCGATAGATTTTTCACTTGATTGTATTCAGAATTACATGATAATCTTAATCGTTGGAAATTAGGAATGTAATCTTAAATCATGAAATTCTTACTGTATCAAGTGATGTATCAACGTTGGAAATCAATGTCTGCGGTACAAATGTTATACCTATTTGTTTAATTCAAATTATCTATTTTTGTTGGTTTGGTACCAAAACTTCGCGGGCCAAACCTTCGCCAAACAAAAACTTCCCCGAACCGGAACTTCGCATCCCAATACTTCGCGACAACCCAAAACTTCGCGAAACCGATACCAGAATTGTAGAAATGTGTTGCATTATAAGTGGAGACTTGAACTTTTTCGTTTTATTTTCCCATTAAATTCTGTTTTAATTCTGCTTTATTTTTCGAGATTCAACACAAAAAATTGAGATTATATGTATGTCCGTTTAATTACCTCAAATTAGTTAACAGCAATGCGTATGAATGATTAGAGTATTCTGAAGCGCAAATAATTAAATACTTCTTCACTTTACGTTGCTCACGGAAGAAGGTAGTTGGGCGTATAGGGGAAGTCAGTTTAATATGAGCAGTCCGAAAATATGAGCAGCACGAAGCTTATACCTCTATATCTTCCATGTGCATTACGCAAGAGCGAAACAACAAAGTTGGTAGCCTTGTTTGGAGTTTCGTGGTTGACGAGAGTGCAGCCCAAGCTAGTGTGCTGCTATTGTTGTGTAATAAAGGGGAAGTTTAAAGGTACGTACAATTAAAAAATGTATATTTTTTGAGCTGTTAAATCAGGATAATGGAAAATAAGCTACAACGAGGTATTCATTCGTTATATAAAATATATCACTTAATTTATAGTCAGTTCCGTCTAGGAACACAACGCCAGTCGTTTGTTCACTTCTTTGTGATAAACATAGTTGCAAACTACAGTGCATTAAAAAAACTAGCAGTCGGTGAAATATGAGCTTTTAAATTCAGTTTAACATGAGCGTGTACAAACTTACTGAAAATAATGAGAGAAATGAACGTGAGGAGCTTTTGCAGGTATTAACTAGAGCAGAAAATCTGTAATGACAATAATTTGTGGATGGCATTTAGTACCTCCCCCAAATTAATCAAACACTATTACTTTCTAAAGTAAGGCCACATGCAGCAGATGTTACTAAGCAATATTCTTTACAGTATACGAATGTATAGGCCTATTTGACCATTTGTAAAGTAAATTAATCTAACGTTATCTAACCTAAAGTCAGTAATAGTTAAAATATCACGATTCATAGGCCTAATCACTACCAAATTATTTGGGAGAGATACTAAAAAGCAGCCTAATTTGTAATGACATGGATCACAAAGTCTGCACTCCTTTAGTTCATAATCAACCTAGCCTATTATGTTTGGCCACTTGTGGTCAATTTCCGGTTTAGGTCATATTGCTAGACTCTTGACAATCCTACAATTGTGGGGGGTCTATGGGAGTCCCAGTCCTGCCTAGCCCAAGCCCAACCTCCCCCAAACAAATGATAGGCCTAATAGTTAATAGCATATTGTAAATGTTCAATTTTACTGAAGTTTTAACTCCAGGTAGGGCTAAAGATGTAGCGTTTCTGTTCTTTTGGTAATTTTTTTGTTTAACGTTATTCACATTTGAAGGTTTTTTGAAGACCGGCGATGAAAAAAGTCTAAGCCACAATTTCAGTTTTGTCAAAAAAATATCCAATTAGAGTCTTTTTCCCTCTTGGGGAAGAAAAGTCTAATTGTCTGTTTTTGTCCATTTTTTGACAAAACTGAAACTGCGCCTTAGACTTTTTTTCGTCGCAGGTCTTCATTTGCACATTCACAGGACTAATGTTCGAGTGTGTGTTTCAGGAGCATGAATCGTTCTGTTTTGCTAATTATTGTAATCTTTAATTGTATGACCTTTTATTTTGTATATTCTACTGTTATTTATTCTTTTTCACTTGTATTGGGTGGGCAGATATTGACACAGAATGGTTCTCATATATGCCCTATGCAGTGTTCATATTACGCTTGTACCATGGGAAATATGAGCACTGCACACCTACCTTACTTTCCTCTTCATTACTCGGATACCAGAGGATGTACAACTCTGTACTTCCTAGCGTTGTTCAAAGAAGAACCTGTCTTACTTTTAGTCATATTTTGAAATTTTTGTAATAAACCATTTTTTAGATAAAATTGCATTTTCATTAATTATGCTCATATTCACCTAACTTCCCCTACACATTGATGTACTTCCAGCGTTGAGCAAACACCACTACATTAATAGCTGATAACATTCACTGCCACAAAGTGGGGGAGGGAATGTACAAAACAAGAAGGCACACACACTAAATCATAAAATTGGTTCCGATGACAGTCCGCAGGGTTCGAAACTCTTGATAATTATCGCCACGAATGAAGACTGGTTGTCTCTTTTTATTTTATTTTCATAAAAGGAAACAAAAAATGTATTTAAAAAATACCCCTCTCACTTTTTCGGGCTTGGGACTGACCTTGGCATGATTAGTATTTTTTTGAATTGTATTTAAACGTGTTTTGCCTTAGCACCAAAGGGGACCTTGTCGTCATTGCTTTCTTCCCAACAGTTCAACAGAACCATATCATCCATTTGTGTAGAGCCGTTTCCAAGCTTGAAGTTCCAGATTGTGTGCTATTCCATGAAGACAGTTCTCCATTGTGACATTTCAATAGTTTCCACTATTGCAGCTATCCTCCCCGCTGTTTGCTGGTACTTTTTCAGCGGTTTCACGCCTTTCTGACCCAAAATCAACTGCTCTATTCACACTTCATTAAATCCTTGTTCATCATTTAGCATATCCAGGAAACGCCAAATAGTAAGATGACACGCTCTAACAAGATAACTGAAATGTCGGTGCCAACTTCCCACCGAATTATTGTTTCTTAGAAGACCGTGAAGTACTACTTCAAAACAATTCCACAGATTGAATGGGATACTTTGAAGCTCGTCTTTATCCTCTTCCCGTCAATCGTCCGATCCAATTGTCCTAAAAGTAGTCCAATACCGATCTCAATGTTTCTTCATTGTTTTGGTAGAACTCACCTTCCGTCAGCATTTCGTAGGATTGGACCACATCAGCTTCTGGTAGAAGTGGAAGCGCGATTAACTTTCGCATTTCCAGTGCAAATTCTGGATCTTTGCAGTATCTTCATTGGAGTCCTTTATCTTGAAGTTTTCTCTACAAACATTGTGAAAAGTTGAAGAAGCAACCACGAATATGTGCTCCAGGTAAAGCTGCTCGATAGGCTTTCAAAACTCTAGTTTGTGGTGCTAATGTGGGTTCCAATGTCTTCAGTTCAGTCAACATGCGGTATATACAAGTATATATATATTGCCTCTTTTTGTTGGCAGCAATGAATAAACAGCTGGTACATTCACGTTATTCTTAATACCATGTATTGCGTATGGTTGCCGAAATAAGTTTGGTGACACTTTAGAAGTTCCGTCGGCATACTAATTATAACAGTGTTGCAGATAGTTTAAATTCCGCCTTGTCAAAAACAAAAGAACATGATCCTCTTCTGGCTCATTCTCGTGTAATAAAAACTGCTCTCCAGTCCGTGTTACGGTGTATTCTTGCATTATATTTAACTTTACTAGGGACACTGGTGAACTTGGAATTCTCCTTATTACGAACCCTTCGAATAACTTTCTTCATCGCACTTACTGGCGAAAGCTGACCTGTAACTGCGTTTGGAAATCCTGCTGTTGCATTGCATATCATGCTCTGCGTATTGTCCTGACTCTTCACGTACACGTCCATTATACTGAGCACTTCGGAACGTGATTATGTTCACTTGATTTCACAACTACGTCACCAATTGTATGACATCGTCCCCGGCAATTATGATATTCATAATCTGAACACCTCCAAATGACCTTTTCCCTGCTAACGTTCTCCTTATAGTATAAATACCCACCTTCTTCTAACATGTTCGTGCCCTTCTGGTTCTTCACAAACGTCAGTGGCATCCTCTCAGAACTAGTAAAGCTGATCTATTCAAACTGAACTTCGAGCAAGCTTGACGCGTGTGCATTGAAATTGGTCATCATTAATGTTGTCTCCAGGATGGTAACTTTTTATCGAAAAAAATGGTCATTGTGTTGAGTAGTCGAAGCGTCTTCTTTACAAATTATCTAATTGATTTTGTTTTTATTACGTTGTTTCAAAAAAATGTGGAAAAATGAAATTCAGTGACTTATAATGACCATGGTTTATAATGGACATTTCTACAACGCTTTGACTTTGCAAAGTTTTGGCTTCGCGAAGTGTAGGGTGTTGCAAAGTTCTGGAACGCGGAGTTTGGGGCCTATAAAAAATCCATTATCAGTGGACGTTGACTGGGTAGATAGTGCTGCCATCCTTTTAACGATAGCAGTAAGAAAAAGGGATAAGCTCACATGTAATTTACAAAGGAGTCATTAGGTGTCATCACTATGCAATGATCGTTCTTAGTTGAAACTACTGTCGCCAATACAACTTGCCGCTTCATATATAATACCTCTTCCTCCACGCTCTTGCAACAGAAAAATAAAATTGGACATTCCTTTTTTGAATTAGTTTTCTAATAATTATTAAATTATTTCCAGAAACTTACGAAGTCTGTAAATAAGCTTATTTATAACAGGTCTACCTCCTGTTTTTCAGTCAAAGAATAATAATTATCTTTATTTTTCTTGTATTCTGAATTTTTTTTAACAGCCCGTACGTAATACATGACCTTAAATAAACCTGGTTATGCAGATATTTAAGTTACCAGGTGCGTAAATATGAAACCGGAATTCATGTACAGAAAAGACACAGTGATTGGATGACAATGCTAAGAACTATTGTATTCGAAGTATTGGCCATCGCTAGCGATACATTTCTGCCATCGTTCCGGCAATGTGTGGATGCCTGACCAAAAACCCCGTGCCTCTTTTGCTGCAAACCAGTCATCAAGCCATTTTCGTAAGATGTAAAGCGCTGGTCAGCAAGTGCGTGTCCCATGGACGCAAATAAGTGAAAATTGGAAGGCGCCAAGTCTGGTGAGTAAGGCGCATGCGGAAGGATTTCCCAACCAAACGTCGCAATCTTTTCCTTGACCGGTTTTGTTGTGTGGAAGGGTGCATTATCGTCAAGCACAATCACTTTATGTTGTCTTTGGTCATATTCTGATCGTTTTTCACGCAAAGCTTGATGCAAATCGATCATTTGTTCTCGGTAACGTTGGATATTGACGGTTTTGCCAGGTTTCAGCAGTTCATAATAGATCACTCCCTTCTGACCCCACCAAACACAAAGCATTGTCTTCCGTCCATAGCAATTTGGTCTTGCAGTCGATGTCGTCTGTTCTCCTGGAGTTACCCATGATCTTTTACGCTTAGGAATCTAGAAATACATCCACTTTTCGTCACCAATCACAATTCGATGGAGAAATTATTTCCTTTTGTACCTGGCGAGCAGAATTTCGCAAGTGGTTTTTCGGTTTTCCTGCTGTCGTTCAGTCAATGCATGTGGAACCCATTTTCCCACCTTCTGAATCTTGCCCATGGCTTTTAAACGTATGGAAACTGCTTCTCGTGTCACATTTAATTGATTCGCGAGTTGTTGTTGCATTTGAGCGTCATCCTCATTCAACAATGCTTGCAATTCGCTGTCTGCAAACTTTTTCGGTGGTCTTCCACGTTCTTCGTTTCTCACGTCAAAATCGCCACTTTTAAATTTTGTAAACCACGCATAACACTGTGACTTACCAAGAGCATGATCACCGTAAGCTTCGACAAGCATGCGATGCGATTCTGCAGTAGTTTTCTTCAAATGGTAACAAAAAACCAATGCTGTCCGCACATCGTAGTTTGTAGGTACAAACTGCGCCATGTTCAACGCTATTAAACACTACACTATGACATGAAACTTGTCTGGTTGTGAGTTGCAAATCGTTATCAGCGGTCAAAACAAGCAAGAGGCGCCAAGGACGCAGTTTTACGGTAACCACAGTGACAGCTAACACCGTCTATGCACAAATTCCGGTTTCATATTTACACACCTGGTAATTGAGTCAATCTAACAAATTACGTTTGTTTATTGTTTCAATACGTTTACATCTCAGTTTTTCTTAAAACATTAACCCATTTCTGTTCCTTCTTACGCTAGCTCATGAACTCTCCAGTATGTGATATCACCTTTCGAAACTGCATTAAAAGTGAATTCTCATAAATTACTATCTATATCAATTTTAAGTCAGGGAATTAAAAATAGGTACTTTCATTTCAAAACAAACACTATTTTTTCTTAATCTTTTCAGATTTATTGTATCTGCGACATTACATTATTAATGCGAAAAAGAAATGAATAATCATTTTCGTGTTTGAGTGCTCCGTTTATAACGGGTTCGTACGGTGAAACTGTCTAATGTTAATGAATAAATAGTAAGTACTAACACAGGATGGGCTCAAGGTATCACGATCTTGGTTAAATAGGTACACCACACTAGTAGTGATGAATAATCTACTCAAGTAACACCAACAAAAAGAACCACATCAATCTTGGAGAAAGGAATGAATAATAAAACTAGAAAACTTCCTAGAACCTTATGTGAACTGATACTTCTAAATGATTGTATCTTTAACACCTGGACTATTGATGAAAAGAACTTATTTATTATGACTAAAAATTATACACAAGATAAACAAGTATCCAAAATAATTAATAACAATCGCAGACGTATGTTGTTTTTTCAATAGAGAAGTTTTATGTCCACTATGAAAATATCAAACCACAATAATATATATTCAAATTATTGTTAAAAATGTCTTTGGTTGAATATTGTTGATAAATATATAAAAGACTTACGGTATTTCCAATAATTATCAGTTTATTATTAATTATCCGTAAACTTCAAACATTAGAGTTACCAATTCTGAGGAAACTTACTCAAAAACTAGCAAAAATAATCTTAAATGCGTAGAGAACACCTTTTCAAATGACAGAGTCAAATAATCTTTAGCGTTTTTACACTAAAGGTGTATTATCAGACCAACTCTTCGCAATAAAACACGTATTTATTCTTTTCTTAACAAAATGTTACGTTAAAACACTTTATGACTTAGTAACAGTATAAATCATATGTATTGCTTTCAATATAAGGTGAAAAAATAAACTTCTTTAGAAATTTCTAGGTGTTTATACTTATAAATATACGAGTAACACCTTAGAACAGTGTAGTATAATGTCTTCTATTGATAAATATTTAGAACAATTCCAAACCTCACGATACGAGCTTGCAATAACGTGAAAATATGATTTTTCACAATATTACCAACAAAGGTACCCCCATACTACTTATGAGTAACGACCATAACAGTACTTTACATATCAATATGGTAATAAACAATTTATTCATACACCAATACACTCTCATTAAACCAATATTTAATACTAAATTACACGTACCTTATGATGACTCTCCAACACCTATCAAACTGGATCGAAACAAATCAACACTTAGCCACTTGATCTGAAAATACTTTGAAGACCGAAAAGTCTCTAACGAAATAAGAAAACCGACTAATCTTGTCGACACGATCGCGTGCGCACGGATCGAAAGATATTGTGGTGGAAGAAATACTATTCGAAAAACTTCCCACGACTGAGAACAAAATGAAAATCAAAATTCCCCACACCTAGAATAAGGAATATCACACCGCAACGCAACTCCAATGAATTTTAATCAAGAAAATCCTATCCGATTCTGAATATCAAAATAACGAAATTAAGATAGCAACAAGATCTACTATCAAAATGTTCATGGAAGGAAATTAATATCATACGGGTATAGGTATAAAAAAAGTAATGTTTATAATTTTAATCACAAAATTCGTAGTCCTTTCTACTCGTTCAATTACAGGGATGACACAAAAATCTTCTTCCGAGGTATGTCCGCTTCTTTATTATGCTCCTCTCCTGACTGATCCTGGATCCCCTTCCACACTTTAGGCAAGCAACAACCTTCTATTCAATATGTTAGAGGGTAAGTATCCAATGCACTTCTTCGATTGAAGGATAAGTATATATCGTTTTTCCCGCGCCGCTCCACCGGGTTATATTTCAGTACAAAGCTGGAGTCGATATTATCCAACGCAACTGAATCCCAAAATATGACGTAACTGGAACTTCAGTATGAAACCAATACTATCTTCAAAAATAAACACTGTGACATTTATCACGAAGATGAGAAGTTCATAGAAATTGATGGTTTTTCAGTTCTTCACCAATATTTAAAACATGATCGTTTTCTTTGCAGCACGTAAAGAAAATCGTAAAATTTATCAACGAGACAATATTAATACGACACTGCTTGTTTTACTTTTCATTCGAAGATAACAGCCTTTCTTTATTTATGCTAATTCGCGTCTTTCGAAATCCCGTATAAAATTCCTTGAAATACTTTTACTCTGTTGTCATAAATAACATCAGTGCTGTATTTAGTAAATTCTGTCTCGAATTAGTAACACTGTAAATCATGTGATATCGTCTCTGCTTGATGACGTAACACCACTACACACTAGTGTTTGTCTACATTTTTTCTCCCAGAAAAAATGAAAAAGAACAGTCTAATCGCCTCGCAACAATCGCTCTCGATCTGCGTAATTGTCGTTGTTAGGAAGCATGAATCCACTGACAACTTATGGAAACTACGATTAAACAACAAAAACTGGGATAATGTTCTTTGCAAAACGAATGCAGTTATTTATAGTGTAAATATTTCTTTCAAATTATTAATAGACATGAAGACAAATCTTCTGGCGTTGTGCGTACAGTTTACAAGTATGATATTTTCGTCCATAAGAGGCTATGTGAAATTAACATATCAAAAGTGGTACTCACCCGGACTGTCCATGGTATATTTCACTCGCACGTTGGACTAATATAGAAATTCTCTTTCTCACCAATATTTAATAAATCTGGAATCTCCTTCCCGGCATCCAGGTTTAAGGCAAGGTTATCCACAATGTCCAATGCAGGAACCACGACCACTATATCCAGCTCAGCAAATACTTCTTAACTTGATATTTTCACTCAGCACTCACACTAATATAAAAGATGGACGAATATGTGTCCCAACCCCGACAATGGGATGCAACTTTCATAATTTAATCACCACTTATAATATACAGCGCACATTGAAGTATCGTGTGCGTCCCTCCGCCCCGATACCTTGTAACGTTCTAAGTATCCATCCGAAAAAATGTAGCCAACCTCATAACTGAAAGTTGCCTAACCAAGCACTCATTCGGATGATAGATTATTATTATTATTTTTTTTTTTTACTGATCCATCACACGTTAAGATAAAATTTACATTTGTGTCTTTAGCTCTCTCAAATGAAATGAAAAATGTTAAAAACCTTAAAATTAACGAAGATATTACTTTGAATCTAAGTAACCAATATCGATACATATGATAGACATTTGAGTTTAGAATAACTAATCATAAAATTGGATAGAGTTATCCTCTAATTTACACTTAAATTCAAATAAAATGTTCCAGTCCGGAAGTTATACAATGTGGCAACACCGAGCCAATGCACGTTTTTTTTTGGGGGGGTGGGGGTCACTCTCAAATTTTGCAGAACACTCCAACTTTAAAATATGTATGGTTAAAACTCGATATATGTGCAAATCTCCACTTACACCCTCCTAATTTTGACTTTATACCCCTCCAAACTGAAAATCCTGGCGGAATCCCTGTTACAAAGTATACGAGTCGACCACTTTATATAACTACAAATGTATGTTCATATATGTAGAACATGATGAAGATGATTAAAATACACCAAACTTTTTCAAACATATTTCTTGGAGTACCACTAACCCCAGACAACGTTTTTTTGTTGAATAAACCGTTGAAAAGGCGGACATTAAACGGTTTTATCAACGTTTAAAACATGAATGTGCTACTGGGAAAGTAAGTTCAATGAGGTCAACAGTACCACCTAAGAGAGGTAAATTCACTTTACACTCAAAGGAAAGCAATTAAATGTGTTTCAATTTTGTTTCTAGCTTGCTATTTGAAATGATTTATAACAAACACTTGAAACTTTAGATATTACCAAATATATATAAAAAGTATTACCAAATAGGGATCTATAAAACTAAAAATTTAATAAGTTCTAAATGGTGTTAGAAAGATAGAATTTTTTGAAAAGATAAATATTTAAATAATAACAAAAACAATATGTGAAAGTATAAAGGCACTTCTCTCAAATGGGAACTTATATCGACATTTTTTCGTGAGTTTGATTCTGTCTCTATTCAGGTTGATAATATTGCAATGTTGAACTATTTCAGAACGAATGAGATGGGTGAGCCTGTTTTGTTGATATTAGGCTTCTAATATCAGGACTAGTTGCTGAAAGTTTCAATCTCAAGTCAGGCTTAATATGAAGGCTATTTCTGTTTTTATTCTTCAAATGTACTAGAGATAAGAAACCACTTTAACAAAGATATATTGTTGTGAAAGGCAGAAGAAACTTAACTGATTTCTCAGCCAATGCTGGGTACTCCTTTGGATCTAGAAATCGGGAAACTTTTTTATAGAAAAGTCTAATTAGAGGTCTGATTCACATGTCAACTCAAATCAATTTTTCTTTTTTCTTCTCGAGAAAAATGAAGATAATGTACATAAAAACAGAGACATAAACCTCGTTTCGTAATTCAAAATTCCTAGTTAGAACCAAGACATGTAAAAGTCATCTGACCTCCGTATGGAACATAATTTGTTCATGCTCAGCTCCCATTTTCTGACTTAGAACTGAAAACAGTCTTGAGTTTAATGGCTTTGATTACAATACTGATAGCTTGAGCTTCTAGTTTTCAGACCTTCAGGGCAAGTTTCTTTAAACTAAAGCCTCTCTGTGAAGGCAGCGATGTAGCATTATTATCTGAGGGACTGCTTTCTTTTCTTGTGCAACTACCGGTCACCGGATCAATTGGGTCAAGTTTTGGACCAGGTCTGTGCTTGAGACCCGGTCTGACCCAGTGACCCAATTTGGACCCGGCGACCTGGAGGAGAAATAAGTGATTTAATTCTTTCTTTATATTTTAACTTTTTTTAGGGGTGACAGGAAGCGGGGGTGTAACTCCTCAGAGTACGAAAAATACGACACCGAAAAGTTCCTAACAATAGTAATAAAATATGAAAATAGTCCCATATTAACAGAAAGAACAAAAACGCCGCCGGAGGTGTGCAAATATTCATCTGGTAAAGACTATTTGTAAAAAAAAAAAAAGTGTTTGAATTTTAAATAGAATAAAAGTATTACAATCTTTTAATACTCTCAAAAATGAAATTCCTGTTCATAAGCTCACTTCTTAAGGAATCTCACAAATTACAATATCCATTGATTCACAGGAACAAGACCGTCACCGGGTCGATTCGGTCAAGATTCGATCATCGGGTCGCCGAGTTGTCAGTCTGGTGATTTTGGGTCAAGATCGGGTCCCGAGTAATTCGGGTCAAGACTGGGTCAATCGAGACATTAGGGTCAGGTTTCCGTTCGGGTCAAATTTCAAACTGGGTCACCAGGTCCAGTTTCAGACCGGGTCTAGTTTTGGACCGGGTCACCTATGTTAGGGGTCAGGCTGGATAACCAAACGTGGCCCGGTTTCAGCTCTGTACACAATCTTACACATTTCTCCTATTGACGGCCATTTTCTTTTACAAACTCATCCAATTTTTCTCTGAAGTGGATCTCGTTTTTAAATCTTGAAAGAACAGAAGATCCTCAACCATTTTAGTAGTATCTAAATATCTCACAAAACATATTTGCCACATAGGAGGTAACAAGCAAAAGCTCACAAGTTCATTTTTAGATTTAAAATAGTTTTGTCCTCTTTAACGCCATAGCGAAGAGCTTGTAACGAACTGAAAATTCATCATTTCATTCAGTTCGTTACTTAAGGTGTAACCGAATCCAACGGTGCACCGTCGAGTGCACTATTTGCATCGTCCCGTTGTACCCTGTTTAGCCCCGTTGTCCGATTTCAAACGGTAGATGGCACTACTGTAATAACAGTTGAAAGCCTAATGGACGCAAAGTACATGTATGATTGTTGAAGGTCTTATCCCGAAGAAATGGGAATTGAATTTTTATTTAAGGCTTTTTGGCAACTTTGGCTCAGGCCGAAGAAAGTACAATGTTAAACAGAAAGTTATCAACAAATGTTATAACTATATTGCAACAGTTTACTAAATGCATATCGTGAGAAAATAATAAATTTCCTCGAAGAATTATATCTGAAAATATGCAGCATCGTACTGGATTTCTACAAAGGCAAATAGGGGGGGGGGTGAATTGTAAGTAGAATTTTTCAGAATCAATTCTAACAGTAAACATTTTAAAGTTATACTGAAAATTTTGGAGGGGGTGACCCCTCTATCGGGGTATGAGAAAGGGCAGAACCCTATGTGACATATCAAATCAAGGCACTTCTGTTGTTGCGGTTTGAAAATCTTAATGTAGTGAAATAATAATAATAACAATAAAATTCGTTATTCAAACCTGCACATAGAAACACAAGTGAAGACGCGAAAGTAGATATTCTAGGACAGCAATTCAAACAGATATCTGCATTCGGTAGGTCCGGGGTCGATATCTATGGCGTGCCTGAAGTTTTTACGTGTTTTGTTGTCGTACCAGGTAAATACGGGGATGATACTTTGAAACTAGGTCACCTGTAGTCGACTCCATCACCTATCACTCAGATATCTGCAGACTCTAAAAATTTAAATTAATTAGGTAGCAAGTCATGGTCACATCTCTAGGGGTTTCCTTGCTGCTGTGTAGATAACCCCTAAGCATAGCGCTAAAATATCTCGTGAGACTACTATTACAAATTGTACTAAGCTTGTCTCTGGATTTTTTTCTGTAAGAACTATGGTAGCCGGTTGGTCCGATACAATCTTGTACTCATGTTAGGTAAATTTACTTTCGAAACAGTAAATAAAGTTTTTTTTTAATCCCATCTGCGACCTTGTATATGTAAACTTTATTGATACAATGGTGGACCATTTATCGTAACTCCGGAACTTTTTGACTTAGTTTCTTTTCTTGTTGTTTAAATTTCTCACATTAGGGTAACAGGTTAATTTAATCTAGTTTCCATTAATCTTGATTACACTAGGTTAGGAAAAGTTTGATTGAAGTGTGCTTACCCTAAAGTGGATTTGTTCCCGAGAGAATAAAGCCTGAGTGAGGTTAATATTCCGAGAGTACTCGGTCAGATTTTTTTTATTTTCAACGTTATCAAATTTAATGTAACCTGAAGAGAAGCTGACAAGCTCTACACGAGCGGATCATCCATTTACTCCTACACCAAGTACTTTCCTTTTCATATGTGTCTACATGCTATTGTTGGCATGAGGTTTATATTAATTCGTAAATTTATCGACGTGGTTTTTCTACCGTGTACAAAATCCAATAATACCGTTTCTCATTAGATACGACAACGCCAAGAACGTGATGCAACCTTCACATAACAAAAGTAATTTGTTTTGGGGTGTACTCGATTATAATCATTGCACGACCCTAATATTCTTAACTTTTTCATGCAATCTCATGTCTTTCATATTCTCGCTTGAGACTCAACACGCTACGTTAAAGCAAGGTTAGGCTAGATTGCATCAAATACGAAAAAGTAAAAGAGTACAAGGGTCCTGAAGTGTTTACAATAGAGAAGCTCCGTGATAGGTTACATTACCTGGTCCGTACTATAGATAACATTACACCCTTTTAATTCATGTGTACGAAGTTAGACATGGGTAATTAACAAAGGTTAAGTTGCTTGCGTAAGGGATAAATGTATCCCTATTATTTAGGATAAACTTTACTTCTGGAACCCCAGGTTCCGCCAGCTATTAAAGACATAGGTACGGTCTCTACGTCATTCCCTTCCAAATAATTTAAACTGACACTTCTATAAAACCTAATAACAACCAGACATTTATAAAGTATTATGAAAAATTATGTCTCATTATTATATCGTTAAATACGCACTCTAGTTTATCAACAGATGAGGAACTACATGAATGCTTTGTATGGCGCGTATTTATGCTTCAAAATCACGGACTACAGTGTCGAAAGAGCAAAGACAGGTTAGAGAAATGTAATGTGAGATATTTTTATTACACGCTATGCACATTGCCTTTAACACTCCAACGTACTTTCCGCTCTTTCACTCTCATTTCATAATTTGAAACTGTTTTATTTTGCGTTTCAACTCTTCCACACGCTTTGCAAACATTACATTTATCCTGTAAATTTTACACATTTAGGGCCCCCAAAGTAAAATTTGTCCATTATTTCTAATGAAACTGATCTGAAATCAGTTATGTACTGTATCTCGTGGGCCACAAATCACCATAAGTCATAACAACTGGTTTCCACAAACGATTGCATTTATTAGCGGAAATTTATCGAACTATTAAGAAAAATTGATTAACGTTTAAAAAAACAACTAAAACATACACACACACAAACACACATATTTAATATCTTCAAATCAACACATTACTTTTTCCTTCTTCAAATATGGCTTCTAGCCGCACAAACGGTGGATACGTTACATCCAAGTGTACACAAGATGTGCCGTCGATACACACCCTTCATTACGCCCTACGCCTCTCAATTCGGATAGCAACAACGGCGCATCAAACGGTACAACGGCATAATCAAGGGTGCTAAATGGTGGATTCGGATGGACCTTTAGACTAAATAAATAATTATATGTGAGAATAATAATTAAATGACCAGAACAATTAGTAGGAAAAACACAGAGATATATGTTGTTTTTTTTATAAAATTAAAAGAGACTATGAATATAATTATATAAAAAATAAATATATGATTATTATTTGAAATAGTGTAATGTCTGTTCTAAAAACAGATCTTAGGAAATATACAATTGGTTGAATTTCAATCTGTGTCAGCAACTCGGATTGGAGGCATAGGCTTCCAAGTCCTCCCACCAATTTTTTGTTGGAAAGCGGGAAGAGGAGAAAACAAGGGAGGAAGCAACTGCCCAGTGTCCAGTTGCAGCAGTCTTGTAATTGGAACCCGACGAATCGACATGTAATGAATTTAGCTTGCGTGCTTTTCCCTCCTCTGGGAGGAGGGATGGACTTACTGTAAGTTATTTCTGATTTTTATGTCTCCAAGATATTTTCTGTTACGAACTCCTTAGTCTGTCTAAGTAAAGTTCACGATAAGATTTTTTGAACGCTATGGCTTTGGTTTTCATTTACGGTATTTTTAATGTGAACTCATTTCGTGCAGAGAGATCATTTTCCCGCCAAATTGGTGTACATTTCAAGTAGGATTATACGACACCAATCTAAGATTATTAACATTTATCGACGATGTATTTAATTTAAAAAGTTGCATGGATTCTCTGAAAATCGGGCTGTTAAGAAAACCTGGATGCTTGCTAGATTAAGGATATTAATTGGTGGTAGAATTTGTGTTGGTTTTATTCTAGTAGCTGCTGATTGATGATGTATTGGCGGTATCTGTATTAGTGGTGGTGTATTTTGTGTTATTGTAGTAATTAGTAATCTTATATTGTTGGATTATTGGTGGTAGATTGTTTTTTTTTCTATCTTTTTAATGGGTACATTAGATGTGGTGTGTAGTTAGTAATTAGATCTTTTATTTCTTCAGTAGTTAGCTTGGATGGAGGTATCCGTAGCTAGAATTTTAGTGGAATAAGTGGAACTTACTTGGTTTTTGGTTGGTGGGTTAGAAACTAGAGAGGTACTGGTAAAGAAGGGATCTAGATGGGCTAGTTGGAATCAGTAGATTGAATCGGGCCGGAGGTCTCAGCTGGTAGCTAGTGGTTTTTGGAGGTATCATTAATGAAAGTAGAAGTAGAATGGAGAATTAAGGTTAAGGTAAATATGTGTTATTTCCTAGTGCTGGCCAGAATAGATGGAGGTAGATTTATGGAGAATCCTACCCTGGACAATTTTGAGAAAAGAATATTAGATTGGGGTACCAGTTTAAATATAAATTAGGATGCTACTAAGAGACAGACCTCGCTAGCAGATATTTTGATTATGAAAAAAATCCCTAACCCTATTTAGATATTATAGAGTAGAATTTGATACTTTGCTACGTTCTAGAACGGTCCCCTCGGCTTTTAGATTTTCTAACGATCTTCGACTAGCTTCTTGAAATGTTAAAATTTGAGTCTATAGTAAATTAGCAGAGTGAATTCGTTATCTTGGCGAGAGATTATTTTGACTCAGTTTTCAATCCTTTCAAATCTCAGGAAGCCTATTCAGCCACTAGAATTAGAAACAAAGAAAATCCTCGAAGATCGAGTCTCTCATAAAGATATTATATGAACACATTTTAAATTACTCTTACTCACCGAATAATACTTATGTTTGTAAAAAAAACTATTTTTCTTTATATATATATATATATATATATAATAAATCACAGTCATATTCAATCCACTACTGGATGAGGCCTCTCCCTGAAGGGAGAAGTTGGTCTACTGCTCCCACGCTGACCAAACGGGTTGGGAGAGGAGAGCCGAAGCTCTCACTGTGATCGCCACTGTCTTTTATTCACTGCAGCTCCCCAGTTGTCCTCACGATGCTGGGTCAACACTGAAATTTTTGAACCCCCACCGGGAATCGAACCCGGGACCGCTCGCACTGAAGTCGAGCGCGCTACCGACTAGGCTACGCAGGAGCTCATATATTAGTTGGTAGATTGTTGAATAAACTCCCTTAAGTAGAATTCCAGTCTAAGGTGATTGCTTCTGAAGTTTTTTCCACAATTGGTTTGTTTTCTAAAGACAGTCGTCGTAAAATTTAAGCAAGAAAAGGATATATTTTATGATTGTTTTTCTTTTTATTTCTGTTGTAAGGTAGATGTTAGGGACTGTAGGATTATACAACAGTAGGAATTGAGAAGCCTTTCCGGAGCTTCAGAGGAGGATTCTTTATTCGAGAACACGGGGGTCAAGACCCGTCCAATTAACCAATCGCTAATAAATATCTCTTGGTTGCTTTTATTAACCCCTTGTTCTTTCTTGTAGAATCAAGAAGAAAGATATAGATACAAATCAAAGAAATAATAATATATTTTTTACCTTACAATCTGTAGTGAATTATGCGAAGTAATTTTATCTCAAGGAAGTACATATTACAACGGGATAAGTACTAATATCAGAAAATTATTTTTTTATTATTTGATGTAGCTCCTCATTGAAGTCTTATAACGAACAAAACTTTTGTTATCTGAAAATGGACTTGTGAGATTTTGCTTGTTTCATTCTTATCTGTACTTTCATCTACTTTGTCTTTGGAGTTACTTTATCTTTTACATCTGACGCCATTTCATAAATTCGTCATGACGCTTTACTGTCTGAAAGAGGCACTGCATCAATTTGGGTGGTATATTTTACCATCCAAAATACATTTTATAATTTTATTGAATCATTTAATATAAGAAGCTCACCGTGAATGATACTTCAAGACAGTTTTCACGTTGTGCAGAAAATACAGTATTTTTTTCCTCTCGAAGTTTTGAGCTCCAACTCTTTCCTTTAAAAAAATCAGAGGCTTGTTTTCATATTTTCATGTCTTGTTTTAAAATGTCGCATCAGTAATGATGGTTTCATTGAATGCTTAGAAAGAGTTTCATAACATACAACACACTGTGGTACAGGATCCGACTCACAACGTATCAAAACTCGAAAGAGAGAAAAGAGGGTTTTGGGGCATTTTTTGGCTCGCAAGATTTTTTCATAAGTATTTGGAGTGGCTCATCTTTAAGGAGAGCCCACATGGTAACACTTCCGGTGCGGCACAGAACTCTTGATTTAAAAACATTTTTGCGTATGCCCACCGCTAACCGGGGGCTTCGCCCCCGCCCCGCGGCTGGAGCCGCCCAGCTCCCTTCGGACGCACCGTGCTCCCTTGCACACCTTGTTTCGCAAGGTGTGCATCCTGCCCTGGTGGGCTTATATACATCCTAGTTTTAGTGGCCTCTTTTAAAATTATAAATCACAACTTTTATTAAATTTCTTTTTGTGTATTTACATAAAAAAACAAAAAAGAAACTTTAATTTTCTCTTTTTTTTAATGTAAAGAACTGACGCCAGGGTTCGAACCCGAGACCTTCGCATCAGCTTCCGATGCGTTAGCCACAAGACCAAACTCGAGTTGCCGGATTGATTGCTTCTCGGTGTTACTTATAGTTCAAGCTACGCGAGAGTAGGCTATTCGTACCGGAAGTTCTATTCATAACAGAAGCCACTCCAAATAATTCTGAAAAAATATTGCCTTTGGCTCAGACTGGAATCGAGTAGGGGGAGGATGTGGAAGGTAGAGGTCAGGTTCTTATTTAAAGTACTATTTCGCCATTCGCCTGGTAAAACTGAGGGAAATCCTGAAGAACCTGTCAGGATGGTCGACCATGGGATTCAAACACACGTGCCTGCCCATTGCTAATCCAAAGTCCGCGACGTTATCTTTGCTCCTTGTAGGCCTATCTTACTTTTAGTAAGAACGGTTGTATCGTTAATACAGTAACTGTACTGGAAAACGGCGCAGGGTTATCATCACGCTCTTCGGCCACAAGGCTTTGCTTTAATATTCACTTATCTTTATATCAATTATAAATATTTTTGTCGTTGTTTCGACAAAAAGTCAAAACTATTCACTGCAACAGAACAGAAAAAGAAACTAACCTTTAAATAGAAGCCAACAATGGAAAATACGGCAACAGATTATTATCGGAAGCTGTAACTGGTTCTATGTGTCAAGAGTAGCTCGAACAGCTATGTCTGTTGGTAAAAGTGGAACGGTTATAATCCAATAACAATTTCCGAATAGTATTATGATGCGAAATTATTATTTTGTGTGGGAAAGTTCTGCTCTGAATGAAAAATAATATTATGTATTTATCGCAGACGCATGCATTACTATGGCAATTTATCGAGTATTTGGTATGCGCTAAAGATTATAATAATTTTATGTGAAACATAAAACGCAGTGTTACAAATTATAATCTGTAAATATTGTACTACATCAAACGCTGAAAATGTCGATAAGATAAAATGAACTGTATGGACAGTAACAGCATTGAAAATGTCGAGTTGTTCCTTGTCTCAATACGTGCATAATGGCGTGAAAGGTTTCCAATTACAAAACTGTCATTAAAAATAGTAAAATAATAATTAAAAAGGAACTTTTAAATGCATGCCTTTATTTTTATAAAGCAGGAAGAATAAAAATGAAAGCGATTGATAACTTTTACCAATGCTGTGACTAAAACTAAAATCGTCGGCCACTCATATCAAGCAAACATAATTTTCAATAAGCGTTCTACGCTTTTATTTTGTTAACTTAATTAAGTTCCCTTTTGTGCCATCTCTCGGCATAATTAAAAGAATCCCTTAAAAACAAAATCTAGGGTAAACGTACCAGTTATTGGCACTTTTAGACCACTGTCGTTTTGAAACTTGAAGTGAAGATCTATTATGGCTTTATTTTTCTGTTCATGCTAACTGAGATCCTTCTTAATTTTACAGTGAAACAATAAAAATGCAGAACATGTATTTCTTATTAATTTTTTTCTTCAAACCAGCAAAATAACATACCAGTATTTGTTGGCACACTCTAACCAGTTATTGGCTCCCTTCCTGCCCAGTTATTGGCACTGACGTTCACTATACGCTTTCAAGACCTGAAGACGTGTACCAGGTATTGGCACTCTAAGCCTAGTAGTTGGCACCCCTACCAAATATTTGTTCCTATGAAGAGACGTTCTACGTGCTAAAGTTTAGAATGGCTATGTTAGAAATCTGAAAATTTTATTTTTTAAAAAATAAAAATTATAATTATTTCTCTCCATGCCAAATAAATAGGTACTGTGGAAAAATGGCATGCCAGCTATTAGCACCCCCTAGTAGCAACAACTTGTTTTTCATAATTTAGATAATGATGCATGCTAAGTGGTCTCTAAACATCCTTCTAGTTGTTAAAGAAGGAAATCCCTACAATAATTACCTTATAGCTAAAATATCTAGAGAAAATGAAAATACAATCCTTAGCTTGCCTGCTTAGATTTTGATAGGTTAATAGATATGATCAAATTAGGTAAACAATAAATCCAAGATAACAATTATTTAGGAAGCATTAAAGGAATGAGTTCAGTATTCATGGTTTGGGAGAATTTCACCAAAAATTTAGAGGACGAGCCGCCACTGGATGAATCTTATGAAAACCTACTCGCGATATTTATCATAATCAAAAATATTATTTCCAATGTATCGCTTAACATTTAAATATTATACGTTCAATAACATGTAAGACATTGTTGATATTATTATCAACAGTAGATATAAAAAGGTTGCAAGAAGTAGGTCGTGTTAATATGTGAAACGGCTATATTTAACGAGCGATTGTGTTTTCTATCTCCCCTTGTCATTGGACATTCATATTATTCGTCACATAAAAGGGAGAAGAAAAAAAAACAAGTTAAAATAAGAAGAAAAGGGAAGATAGAACGAGCGGACGTTTCCACAACAAACACTCGAGTTTTCGTTGCTCTTGGTAACTATATTTCGTGTGTGTGTTGTTTCTGTTTCTTAGGTAACACGAATTTCTATGTGGGGGTGAGAATGAAAATGCTTATTTCCCCCTCATCGTAGTCTTCTGGATGAACATTGCTTCGTAACAGCTCTTGTAACTAATTCAAATGATTTGAAGGAAGAACAGGGATTGCGCAACATAGTATTTTCTTGCTATTTTAGATATTCTCATTTCCTATCGTCTAATGGGTTAGTGCATAGAAGGAAAAGTATTTTATTGCATAACAACTATTAAAATGTGTAAAACTAAACTTATAGGACTTATTAAAGATAACAAATACGTGCACGTAATATTAACGCAAGCATGTCTCCGAATAAGACAATCTCTCTCTCTCTCTCTCTCTCTCTCTCTCTCTCTCTCTCTCTCTCTCACACACACACACACACACACACAAACACACATACACTCCCTTTCTTTCTTACGTTCCTTTTCTTCCTTTTTTTCTCCCTACCTCAATCCCCTTCTTTTCCCCTTTTCTTTGTTCCTTTTTTACATTCCTTCTTTTCTCTCCTCATCATTTCTCCCTTTCTTCTTTCTTTCCTTTCACCCAGCCTCGTTTCCTTCCTTCCCTTTCTTTGTTCTTTCACTTTCTTTCCTTCTTATTATTTCCTTTTTTCCATTCTTTTTCTTACTTATTTCCATAATTCTTTTACTTCACTTCCCTTTTCTCTTTCTTTTCTTCTGCCTTCAATTCTTTTCTTTATTTTACTTTCTACTTTCACTTCATTTCTTTCTTACACTCTTTCTTTTTTTCCTTCTCTTCCTTTCTTCTTTCTTTCTCCCTCGCTTCCATCCTTCGTAAGCTTTCATTTCGTTTCTGTTTTCTCTTCTCATTTCTCAGAGGGAAGTAATTACGTTAGAAGGAAGTTACGTAACGTTACGTTCAATCACAGAGGTTAAAGATATCATTTTCTTTCAAGATCAATATTATTTTTAACTGTTGTCGCGGGGCCTCTAAAAGACGTGGAGCGTGTAGGTCGCTGCCTACTTGACCTATTTAGTAATCCGGCACTGGAAACACGATCAGTATTATATGCAAATTTTGGGATTCGGTCAAACGGTCAAGAAGTTTATGATACAGCAGAAATTATAAAATTTATATTTCATTGCGGCAATCAACACGACCTATATTAGTTTCTAATCCATAGTTTTCGGAGTCCTCTATATGAATAGTGACACTCCTGATGCCGTGTAAGACATTCCTAGCACCCGTAGGGGGAAGGGGTGACATCTAAAAAGAATAGAAAACGACCTTTATTATTTTCGCATCCATATTTTTCGGGATCCTTTAGATCAGTGGTTCTAAACCTATTTCGTACCACGACCTCAATTTTATCATACCCTCTTGCCCTGAATTGGGAGTAATTTTGAACTCCAATTTTTGAGAGGCAGTGACGGGCACAGAAATTTATATTTTACCATCGTTTTTGTTTCTATTAATCCATTCTCTCCCAAGAACTGGGAGGTAAAGAACTCATGCCAAATGCGAAATAGGTGCATTGTTTCCTACATCGGTAAGCTCTAGCCGCGAAGAAGGTGAGCTTTTTCAGGTTCTGCATCAGGCTGTCAGAATTGTAAATTATGTGGAGAGTCAACTGTTAGAAAAAAAATGCGAGGAAATGGGTTCCATTCACAAAAAACTACTATTATACATCAAGGTAAAGTTGTTGTCACGCGGAGAGGTGTTGAATAGGTTGTTCGAACTGCGCTCCGAATTGTTACTGTTTTTACGGGAATCCAATTCCTAACTAGCTTATTTCTTTACCTCTGAAACATGGCTGCTTCAGCTGGCTTACCTGGCTTCACTCATCTAAATTACTTAAATTTGACCTTGCAAGGACGGGACAAGACTATTTTATTTGTTCAAAACAAAGTAAATGCTTTTCAGAAGAAATTAGGAGTATGGACATCCAGAGTCAAAACTCACAATTTTGACAACTTTCTCTGACTCAAGACTTTGTTTCAACTTATAATTATTGTTTTGACATGAAGGCGCTGTCCAGTTTACATCTAGAAGGGCTTCAAGAACAGATGGTAGAATACATTCCCTTCGATGAAAATGACGGTTCAAGACGGATACCGTATTAAACTCATTCGTTGAAGAGCTCTTCAAAATAGCTGATATAAGCCCACAATTTCTTGACGAACTGATAGAATTATCGTCCAACAAGTCCTTGCAACTATCTTTCTGTAATGAAGACCTGGAAAAGTTCTGGTTGAAGAGGAGAGAAGAATATCCTGGTTTGGTATCTGCTGCTTTAAAACTCATAGTTTTCTTTGCTACATCGTATCTGTGCGGAAAGTGGTTTCTCTTTCATGGTAAGCATTAAAACAAAGACTTATCAGTTGAGAATGACTTCATAATGTGCGTCTCGAAAATTGAACAGGAAATTGTTGCACTAGTGAAGTCACACCAGGCTTAAGTTTCACATTAGCCTTCATTTTGAATTGTATTTCAATATGCAGGTTTTGTTATATTCGTATTCTTCTTGTATTTCAATATGCAGTTTTTATTAGTTTCATACCGCACCTCTTTTATTTAAATTCATTTTGAAACGATTCTTCTCCTGGTATTCTTTATTGTACTTAACAATATGTATAGAAATAAAAATATGCCTATGAAAATAAATTCAATATAATCTTTAAAAATATTTCTGCGCTACAAGATCCTAATTATATTTCTTCCGCTTCCCTTCGCGACCCCCATGAAAGCCTCTCGCGACCCCCAGTTTGAGAAACCCTGCCTTAGATGAATATTGACACTCCCGACCTCTAGCACCCCTAGGGGTGCGGTAGGAAGGAAGTGACATCTAAATAATAGAAAATGGCCGAAATTAGTGTCGACTCCATAGTTTCCAGGGTCGCTAAGCTGATTGACAGTCCCGATGACATTTGAGTGCAAGCTAGTCGAATAGATCTTTGCTGTAGTAGTAGTAGTATTGATAGTAGCTGCACCCCGCACCAACGGGCGGGTACATCAGCTAATATTCGATAACGGATGAGAGCTATTTTGGAGGCGCGATCGCTCAGTAGTAGAGCGCTCACCTCTGCTCTGTGGGGTTCCCGATTAGATCCCGGATCGTGCCATGTGGGCTTTGTAATGAACAAAAACTGTGTGCGTAGGTTTACTCAGGGTTCTCTCATTTCCTCCCACTTTCTTCATTCCACAATTCTCCCATCATCATGCATTCGGTCTAATCCAAAGTTGCCTAAAATGCCTTAGACAAAATTAAATTCAATGAGAGCTATTTAATGGATGAAATCAATAGCAGATACGCAGCTTTGTATTTCCATCCTTCAGCATACACATAAGTAAACTTTATACTTCCATTGAGTATAAATTGCTTTTGAACAATTCGAGAAGAAATCAAATAATTTGAAACAAATATACAATGTAGGTGGTGCTACGAAACAAAAACTGGATTTTCTGTTTTCCATGTCTTTTATTTTCATATACAAAAATGAACATACTTGTAATAAAAATTGTAAACTTATAATGTGAATTGCGTTCCTACGTTCTCTTCTAAAATATCGCTAATCAAAATGAACCAATCAAATATTTCGTGAAAATTCTAGGTCGATCACTTCGGTTTTGGTTTACATAATAAGTACCTATCATTACATACGGACTAATAGGTAAATGTCAAGGTTACATATGATTCAGATCACAGAATGATTAAAAGTACTGGACTTTATTTTCACTTTTTTGGAAGTATTTTTTAGTTAAATCATTCATGTTTTTTTAAAATCATATGATTTAAATCTCGATTTTAATCACTTTGATTTAAATCAATCAACCTTGTAATTATAAACAATGAAACCAGTTTTACTGAAAACTAAATTTTTCTATGTATATACACCATTTCCTTCTTTTTTTAGATTTCTAGTGGGTTTTTTATTGTTCCAAGTTCATAGAGAAAATGCCCCTGAATTTAATCTCTATTTGATCACGACAAGATAAACATATAAATGAATAAACTTATCTCAATCACATGGAAAGCGGCTGACCATATTGCAACCAAATGCATAATGGTGAGCGGTACTCTCTATGGTGTTTCGTTATTCTACTTTTATTCTGATTATCGTTTCCATGGTGACGTGAATCATTTTGTAGTAGTAGTAGTAGGAGGAGGAGGAGGAGGAGGAGGAGTGGTGGTGGTGGTGGTGGTGGTGGTGGTAGAAGTAGTAGTTATAATACAGTATCATGTAAGAATGGTTAAAGTAAACCTGGCATCATGATATAGGGATCTAACTTATTGTAGTGTTTCTTAAAATGTGGACAGCGAATCACACGTGGTTCGCGAATGTTCATTAAGTGGTCCGCAAAAAGTCTAAGATAAAATGTAATATGAATACTTATCAATTATTTTTGCCCCAAGAAAAGAGTCAATCTGAATTTGTGAAACTACGCGGATTATTGTTCCACGTCTTATTAATTAATTCGTGTTTCAATTTCTGTTTTCTTTGTTTTTTTGTTTTTTTTTTTGTTTTGTTTTTAAGACAGTTCAAAAATTTTATTTACACTTTATGAACAATATTTTTACTGTATTAAAGTTACTAAACATTGCTTATAAAATTGTTTTTGTTTCTACGTAAATAAGCAACAAATGTATCTTTGTACCATGAGTATTACAATTTACGCTATGGGTGAAGGGACACTATAATATCTAAGTAAGCCTCCAAAATCTTGAGTGTTTATTTGGTGGTCCACACAAGTCTATTTAATGGTTCATCTATCAACAACTTCAAGGCACACTGTTGTAATATTTAAACCACATTTAAGTGTTTAACTATTAAACACATAATCGATCATAACGTCAGTCTAATTGACCCAATCCCAACCAAACCTGGCATAATGATGTACAGCCATTAACAATTTATGCTAATTTTCATGATATTGAGACTCAAATATTTAACCGGGCCCCTGGACCCCTAAAGGGCCGAATTGTTTTTTGCAAAACAAGAAATAAAAATATGATACCAGTTCCCACAATTTTGCATTTGTGTAGTTATGAAAAGTTGTGGATTGGTACGATATTTATCCATGTCAAATGTGGCCCTTCTTGACCGTCAAGCGTTTTTGACCGTTTTCAAACTAAAATTTTCGCGGGCTGAGGGGCCCGGCCAGATGTTTTTTGATCCGGCTGTGTTTCGACGAAAAACATAACGTGACATTATTCAACTTTTGCAAAGCTACTCAAACTCAAATTTTAAAAAAATGGCCGTTTGGGGGACCCCGAAAAAAAAATGTTAAAAAGTTGTTTTTGAGTACCGTGCAAAAGTTATAGAATGTTATGTTGTGTTTGGGACAGCCGGATCAAAAGATATTTTACTCGGGCTCTGGGGGCCAGAGTTAATGATAATTTTGAAAAGGGCTTTTTTTTTTAGAAATTTGAGTTTGAGTAACGTGCAAAAGTTGTAGAACGTTATATTATATTTGTTCGCCGAAACACAGCCAAATCAAAAAAATTATCTAGCCGGGCCCTTCAGCCCGCGAAAATCTTAGTTTGAAAACGGCCAAAAACGCTTGACGGCCAAGAAGGGCCACATTTGACATGGATAAATATCGTACCAATCTACAGACTTTGTATAACTACTCTAACCTCAAAATGTGGATACTGATATAATAGTTTTATTCCTTGTTTCGAAAAAAGAAAAAATGGGCCTTTTAGGGGTCCAGGGGCCCGGTTAAATAATGCTTTAGGACGACCATATTTATCATAGCTTTATTTGGTACCAATGCACAGCTTTTGATGACAACTAGAACCCCAATAACTGAAAAATAAATCGGCCCTCCCTAGTACTCGCACACCATTTCAAAACGCACATCAATCAGTAGTAATGTTACTTTGATTACTTTGCTTAATGGTTGTTTCATATCCAGAAGGGGAAATGTTTGGTTTACATCCAATTTATCGTATGATGAGTATATTAACCATGTTGTTGCAAAATCATCTAAGTTTTAAGTTTTATTTGCTTTGAAGATTTTATAATCTTCTTTCCCAATTATCTTCATTTGCATTAGTAAATTTAAACAGGAGCTAGTAAGGCCAGTTCTTGGATATGGTCTAATGTTTGGGTCCCTTTATGTAAGAATTAAATACACCAAATTGAAAATATAGATAAGGTGTTCACAAAATGTTTTGTTTGATAAATGATATTCTGCTACTGGCTATGATAATCCTGCAGAAAATTTGAGTTAGAATCTTTGGAAAACAGCAGGAAGAAAATTAGTATTCGTTTTCTTAGTAAAACCCTAAATTTTTATATTAATTGTTCCTCTCTGTCAAAGAAGTCGAATTTTTGTGTGTCTCAGATTAGGTCGAGACCTGAATGTATTTTTATCATCTTGCGTCGACAATAAATTTGCATAAGCACTGGATGTTAATCCACGTTCAACATACATATAATATGGTCAATCGTTGTATTGATGTCGATCGATTTCTTTTTTTGAAAGTTTTAACTTACTGAAGAGGAAAACTTACTTCATTTAAATTCGAGAACTGATTTATAAATAACTGTATAATATTTCGTAGGTGTGTTATGTTTTTGTTTTGTTATGTATACCAGGAATATTCCTCGAGACATATGCCTGGATGCCTAGAATATTCCAGGAATTTTCTGGCTTAAATATGGAATATTCATTAAATATGGCAATGTTCGGTTGGGAAGATTCTAGCAACTTTTTTAGTTAACAAATTATATTTTAGCTTTTAATAACTTTTCCATCTCTTACTTCTTATAGCGTTCAAGCACAAGAATATCGCACACTAAGTTTTATGCTCATGAGTACTTGTAATTTTGGGAATATATTAGGGATATTCCATGTATATTCCTTCATGATACCAAACATATTACTTAGGAATGTTCTCGGCATATTTCCAATGTTAAAGGCTGTGCCACTTACATTTAAGTAGTAAAGTACATGGACTTTAGAATTAATGAACTTCCTTTTAAAGCAGAAAATTTCCTTTTAGATAAATCTACTGACCAATATGAGAAATTGTTAAAATGCACGGGAGCTATTTTCACTACACCTTCACGAATATTTGAAAGGGGAAGTGCGGCAAACCAGGGGTTTGTTGCCCAATCGTGATTCTAATAGTATTAGTAACAAGCTACAAAATATTAAGTGGAATTCTACGAACATACATTTCAAATTATACAAACCATTATATGCTTGAGCTTTTCGAAGTAGATCAAAAGTGAGTGATGAACTGTAAAAGAGATAGTCAAAGCAAATTAAAACTATGCGAATTATAATAGTTTAAAGGAAAAAAAAAGCACAGTAGTCAGTCTGAGCAGAAAATTAGTGTTTGAACATGGAGGGAGATTAAGATTTGCTCTAGGGTGCAACTCAAAGTGACTGTTACCTCCAAGAAGTTTTCAACGAGACGTATCGTAGCCAAATATGAGAAAATTTACCATAAAAAGTATTTCACTTATCTATAATAGTTTAATATTGTTAAGTTAAATTTGAGGCTAGTTCAGATATTACCTAACATTAAACCATGTTACAAAGATTTAACTACCTTTATTTACTAAGGCTAAATTAAGTAAGCTACTTTAGTGTAACCTATTCAAAAATATTCGCAGTAAATGATCAACCTTGGAGAATACTCAGTCTAGTACAGCTGACTTGTCAAGATTCTCTGATGTTATAGAAATGACGTGTAGAATTCATTGCTAGGCAAGTAACAGTTGTGACAGAAAAATGTAACAAAAACTCAGACTGGAATCTTCTACACTTTGTTACCTGCTTTTCAATACATCCAATTTCGATTTATAAAATGTGTAAAAAAAATGAGGTTTGCTTGTATTATCATACTCAAGTAAATGGTCTCCTGTAGAAAACAGTTAGTAATCAATCATTAATAATTTTGGTGAGCTTATAAAATTGATAATCATTGTGGAACACTTGGTTGTTGAAATTAGTAATATTCTCGATTTTCATGTGTTGTAATTTGTAGAATCGCTGGTAGTTATTTTGCAACATAATTTTAAAATTACAAATAGGTTCACTTACATTATAATTTATTACAGTCTGCTTCCATATATTTTGAATTTGCGTATGGCCTTTAGGCATCAACGGCTCAGGCCACGATAAGGTAGGGGAAAATAGCCAGGATCTATTTTCGAGTTACCGTCCCGGTATTTGTCTCATGTGAGTAAGAAACCGTCTGAAAAGCGTCCGTCGGGTGGGTGGCTGCTGGGATCGTTCCCAGGACCTTTCAATTAGTAAACCAATGCTCTACCAACTTAGCTACGACCTCTCGGTTCCTGTATTATTAGATTAAGGGTTTGAAGGCAGCTCCAAAGAAGCAATATTGGACTATTAAATGAAACTTAGAACAAACATTTTATTTTCTGGTTAAACTGTGGAATATAACCTCGAAATATGCAAATGAAGGAAAAACTAATGAAATATAAACCAGAAAACTTCCAAGATACGAGACAATTGGAAACTCAGTATAAAAGTTTAAAAGAAATACTGCGTAGTGCCAAAACCGATATTTAGCTCGATTGATTGACTGCTGTGGAAATAATCACGAAAACTTGACTAACATAGCAAGCGATGATCAGTCGATATGAACAATAAAGCGGTTCTGGTAATTGTATCACAAAGTGAAAGAGGGGAAGAGGAAGGAGGAGTTGGCACAAAAATGGGGACATGCATTGACGGTGAATAGGGAAAGAGGAAAGGTGTGGAAAATAGGTAGGAGGGAATAGTAAAAAAGGGTTCCGTTTCCATAGACTCCATTTTCTTATCCAAGCAACGGTTGCCTAGCAAAATAAACACATAAACCGAAGCGCTTAGAAACAGTCTTCTTAATAATCATTTTTTCCCTTTCACGGCAGAGGATTCAGAGTCATATACATTGCAGTTGTCTGTCAGAACAAGTGACATCTTTTTATTTTTCCTCGCTCATCAAGAACTGCGCTTTGGTCTCGAACCATGGACTTCTTGGGGAGAAGGATCAGTGACCACTTTATTTCTTCAAAGCATCGATGCAACATTTTGCGAACAGAGGTAAGTTGGAAAGTAATATTGATTATATCTTCTGATTATGCACGATGGTTTCTCCTTTTAGTTTTCCCACAAGTTTTAAGTGAAACTTCGTCTTGCACACTATGCACGGCAATCTCAGTAAAGTGATTACGGAATTTATGAGGAAGTGCTGAGGCTTATAAGTTGCAACTGTTTCTGTTAATCGTTTAGTGGTCTAGAAGAAACTGAAACGTGTCACTGGGTCAAGGTTTTGACCGGGTCTATGCTTGGGACTCGGTCTGACCCGGAAGACAGGGCAGAGGTTTTATTCTTTCCTTATTATACACTGTTCCGCTTAAACAGTGTTTCTTTCAAAGAGGTGACCGAGACAGGGACTTTACTCACCAGATCACGAAACATTCGACACCGGAAACTTCCTAACGATATGGAAATAGCCTCCGAGATCTGGAAAGAACAAAAATACCTCCAGAAGTGTGCAAATAACGCCTCTCCTGCGGTCTGAGTTACTCGTGTGTTCTGAGGAGTTAGTCAATATTCGATAATCGGGTCACTGGATCACAGCCAATCTGGTCATTTAAGCCAAGACCGGGTCAGCTCGATCAAGGTCAATCAATCGAGCCACCGGGTTAATCAAGTCAGGTTTCGGGCAGAGTCGCTGGGTCACCTATGTTCGGGTCAGGTCAGGTCACTGTTAGTTCTCAAACCAGGTCTTTTGCACCAACTTAGGAAAATAATTACTGTAGTGTATACAGTGTATGTGTTTTGTCCTGTAACAGTGTTGCAAACCTACTGTGAATTAAGACAATATAAAAGTGCGTTTTCCAGGTAAAATATATATCTATATATAATGTATTTTCTCAGAATATTAAATAATTGACAAGCATTGTTTTCTGCAGACAACCCGATAACATGGAAGTCGCTTTGTACAGAACAATAAAGAATTACATGAAAGTTGAAAACAAGATTGCAAAGATGTTATTTAAGCAATACTTTTGATTATCCGGATAAGTGAGATCACAGGATGTAAACATCTAAGCGACTAACACACTGAAGAGATGTTGTCATCCAAACCTGAGTATAAATATCATCACCACCACCGCTGAATTCACACGGAACACATTGGACTAATTAAGTTAATTTTTGTCTAGGGTGTCAGATACGTTATAGTCAAAAATCTTGTATTCGATGCGTCCATTAGTTCGAATGTGTTGTTATAGATTAGCCATGTATTTAAAAATGAATTTCTCTCGTTCGTTTCCAGTTACCACTTACCAGCCTTGAAACAGACTAAAGGTGGTAGTACAAACTTTGTTGTCTCTGTATGCATGGTAAACTGCTGCGTTCTGGAATACATTATGAGAATTAAGAATAATCAGCAACTCAAAAACAACGTAGCAAATGGTGTAGTGTGTTTCACCATGTCAGTGTTGTGTACCTACACCCTTCTCAACAAATAAGCATTTTCTTTCCTTACGACTCAAATACTAAGAGCGTTTCATCACCTATTGATCGGAGAGCGCAAATGAAAAAAATATAATAAAAAGGCTTTTCAAAAACATGCTTTTCTTTAAAAGAAAAAACAATTCCTACTAAAAAGTAAAAAATAATTTTGTTTTCAAGGAAATTACTTTTAAAAAATCTTTTATATATGACTAAAAAGAAAAGTATGTGCGCGCTCTCATATACGATCACTTTATAAATTCTTCAATTGGCGCGCCCCATGCTTTTATTTTAAGTCATGCATAAATAGAACTTTTTGAAGTTATTTTCTTGAAAACAAAATTATTTTTTACTCTTTTGCACGAATTGTTTTATTTTTTTGTTTTTTTAAAAGAAAATCGTGTTTTTTTTTGTTTGTTTTTTAAAAATATTTTTCTAGTCATTTTGGTGTTCGAATACTTTTTCATTACCGTATATATATTGCAAGTTGATGTTTTGTCACACAAATTCTAGTGTTATGCAACCAGTCAAACGCTACATCGTTGCGGGCTGGTATATATTTTAGGATAAAGAAGTTCTTTCTGAAATAAAAATAAAAACATGTTTTTAAAGTATACAAATGTATAGAAATATATATAAGTAACAATAGAATATTGTATTGTCTCCCGCCTTACGTCGCTGTGGAAACTTTCATCATTGTATGATGTCGGGAAATGAGCTAAATTAAGGTTGCAAGATTTGAGGACAAGGCTGAAACATTGTGAGTTGAAGAAAAGCCTGTAAAAATGAGACTAGTTCTTGAAACGTTATCAATTAAAACACACACACATTAATGTCTCATAACACAAGAAATGTCTCATAACAATCTTCACGAAAAATAATGTTTTATTCAGTATTGGTCTCAGGCTCAGCCTAACGGAATTTAGTACCTTTGAATTATATTTGTTTGTATGCGTGGTAGATGTGTGAATATGGGGGACTATGAGGTGCAAGATATTTTATTATTAATTTATTTTGTATTCAAAGAGGAAAAAAAGTCTTGGAAACCACTAGATTAGACAGTATAATCTTATAATCTCCTTCTTGATGATCAGATCTTATCATTTCTTGATAAACGTATAACCAAATAATGGTTGCAATGACTTAGTAGCCATTCAAACATCAAAACACCAGAAAAAATTGAAATTTGTCTGAACTTGATATTCCAATTCCATCTTAGTCACTTCTGTCTTTGGCCCCTCCAGATTATACGAATGCAGTGGATTTAAAATCCAGTCACTCGTGCGCTAGGTTGGATTTGAACACGCAACCTCATCCAGTGTCTACATGACTATCAAGATCGTTTATTTTCTTCCAGAACCTTTCCAATTTGAACGGAATTAGGGAGAGTTGTTATTAACAAAGCTTTATGCTTAATTGCAAAATAACTTCGTCGTGGGCTTCTTGGTTGAACGGATATTATACCAATGCAATTTACGTATTTCTTAAAAACACCGATATCTTCAAAAGCTGCTCCGAAAATAGAAAAGCTAGAGAGTCCATAATCTTTTATTGTGAAGAAAATAGCTCATATAACTGCCGTAAGAGGAGAGTTTCAAATATATACTTTTATACATTAAACAGTAGCTGAAAATGTTGAATTTTACAATGCACTGGTAGCCACATATATCTATCTGTTTAGTTTGTGTTAAACTTTAGCGAGAGTACTATTTTAAAATCCAAACGGAACGCAATTTAAAATTAATGTACGTTATTTCTGAACGTTTTGAATGGAATTTGAGTTTATTTATGGTCTTTTAGCGTCTTCAGCTCAGGCCAGGATGGGTTATATAGAGTATGGGAAGGTATGGTACCTTGAATAATGTCAGGACCTTATTTAAGGTACCATAACAGCATTCGCATGGGGAAACAGAAAAAACCTGAGAAACCTTCGTCAAGATAGTTGACCGCGGGGTTCCAATCTGCCTATTTATCCATTGCCAATCCGAATTCTCCAATGGTACTCCTTAGTGAATGAGGTCTGGGTCTAAATATTTTGAGTTTCCAAACATCTCTTTTCTACACCCCTGCGTGGCATTCTTTTTTAAAAGCTTCAGTTCTTTAAAAGAAAATTGAACTTTGAATATAAAAATAGTAACATAAGCTAGTTTCTTTACAATGTAAGTTCACTGTGCTCTTTAGATCTTTTACTTTCGGAAATATTGACGTTTGAAAATATGATTGTTTCCAAGAAATGATGAGAATATATATCAGCATGTCTGAGGAACACAGACGACGCCCATGATGAATATATTTTACAGCTACACCTAACATCGTGTTCATAACTTCACAAAACATCATTCGAATTGGAAAGGATCATGCCAAAATACTGGTGATTTGAAATTAAATTACTCTGCCAATTATACAAAATTTAGCTGAAATCAGGTAAGACCAGACCAAATATACTTGTGATTAAGCATGAAGAGACCTTGATATTAACACACAATATCCTGCTTTGCAGGAAATTATTCTATCACTAAACCAACAGGGATACGTCGAATACTTCTGTCATATTCCAACTCTCAGCTCAAGCAGTTTGTTTATCGTGGTATGAAAAGCCAAGGCACGTTGGAAATAAATTTATATTTCTAATGAGCGTTGAACTTGTACCCACATGCAAGATGGGTTTCGGAAAATTTCCAGCCTAACATGAAAGGAATACACATCAAATTACTCTTCATTTCCTTTCAACCTTATTCTCTTCTCGGATTCGCTCTTCCCCCTTTCTTCCTCCTCCTCTTTTAAAATTATCCCCCATACCTAACAAGTGCCTTGCTCGAGCATTCTAAAAATAAATCAACCACATGGAAATATTTCACTATTAAATTACTAGTCGACAACGCACAAAAATAAATCCGCCTCTCCTACACCCCCTCATACGTGGCTCCCACAGTACATCATGCATGAGCTCATTCTGCCACCGTCCTTCTAACAAGAGAACTCTCTCTGGTGGAAATCGCAAATCGACATGAAACTTCCAACGTACATTGACGATGTATACAAATGTAGTACCACGTTTCGGAATTTAGCGGAACACGAGACTTGAAAGTTAACAAAGCACCTGCAGCGTAGGCAACACTTCGTACATAGGCGTCTTATGTGTTTCCCGTTTACTTGGAGATGTTGCGTTGAGGATGTTGTATGCTAAATTAAAGTTCTTGGTGAAGTTGACGTGTTAATTAATTGTGCTGATCCGTGTCAAATGGAGATATTATACACAGGTAAATACGGTGACCCAACGGAAATTTCCATCCCGCATATTTTGTAACCCATTAATTATAGTAAGAATCTCGACATGCCACATTTTAGATTTAATTTCAAGGAAATTCCATGCATATGTATGAAATGTTGCCTACCATCCATACAGGCGCTCAAAACAAACGTTCGAAAATTATAAAGTCATCTATCTCGTGTTTCGCTGAGTTTCGACTACAGGATTGTTCATTTGAATATATCGTCAATCAACTATGGAATTTTCATGTTGGTTTGCGATTTCCACCGGAGATAGTTCCCTTGCAAGTGGAAACAATAATGCAAAGTTATAGAAATTAAGTTATTCTTGCTTGCTTTCAACTTTTTTTTGTTTTGCATTTTGCTGTTTCCTTGTTCTTTTCTTCAATCTCTTCGTTGCATTCGTTCTCTTCTTTTCTCTTTATAAACATTTTAGTCGTCATTTATTTTTCTTCATTTTCTTTGCACTCTTCGGTGTATGTGCTTTCTCCTTCTTTCTTTATAGATATTTCAATCATTCTTTTCTTCTTTGTCTTCTTCTTCGTGTCGTCGTCAATAAAGCATCATCTGGTAATATCTTCCTTATACTGTAAGAACAAAATATAAAACACGGCTTTAACAAAAACAAAATAAAAATAAATTTTAATTTTACGAAATACTCATTTGTCCCACTATTACCTGCACGGGGATCTCGTAGTGTAAAAAATGAAAATGGCATTTTTATTCACCATAAGACTCCATGTAACGACAACGTAGCAATATACACTACCGCGTTATTTCACTCTTCCACCAGAGATAGTTATTTCATATTTGAAATTGCGAAGGAACTGGGAAAAGCGATGAAAAAAGTTTAGAAGTAATTCTTCAAATATAGACAAACAGACGCGTGCTGAATGAAAAGGTGTATTTTCGTTGAAAGGACTTCGCTCCAATCTCTGATAACGAAAACTGAGTACAAAATAAAATCAGTGACTGAAATATAAAGCTACAAAATACGTTATGATTTCACCTTCCGCAACAGATAAGAATGTTTGAAACTATATGAATTATTAAATGTCGTTATTTTGTTCCTCACGCTTTTGTAAAGAACGCTTTTGTTCTTTACTTATTATAATACTTTTAACAATGCTTTAAATATAATCAGTAGCTGACCAAGAGAACCAAAACGTTCTTGCCGTTTTTGGGGTCACATGGGATAACGTGATCACTGATTCTAAAATAAGTACCTCAGATACTGGGAAAGCGATCGCGGTGGGAGTGAGAACATTGACCGTGACAAAGACAGACGCTTTCCGAACGCAGTCATAGTTTGAGTACTGGCGAAGATAAGTGTCGAAGAAGCTCGTTTGGGGTTGTCTACTTTATAACTTTAAGGTGGGCTTGTCCGCAGCAAAATCAAATCACCGAATATGTCTAATCTGTTGGGATAATGCTGTGAACGAACGCACTACCAGGCATTGGTTCCAGATTTGTCCGTATGCAATGAATCACACAGTGAACGCCTACAGACCTTGAATAACGAGGCCCTGAAGGCAGCCATAGAGCAGAAGGAGCAAGTGGGCAAGGAGCACCACCATAAAGCAGCAAACCTGTGGTGAGCTTGCCGAACGCTTTCACGCAGACTTCACTTGAACCGCATAGCAAAGACGTACAAATTGAGTAAGTGGCTACTTCAGCCACTGTTGTAAACCAACAAGGACCAACGAGTGAAAACCTATTTGTCTTTGCTTTCTCGTTACAGCAACACAACCATTTTATTCGATCGAGTGCTCACCAGTCACGAAAAGTTGGTCCTGTACGAAATTCCCAAGCGAGCCAGATATTGGTTGTCACCTCGGGACTTTGTGCCTTGCGCCACAAGACCACCTATACACCCACGTAGGATCACTCTCTTTATCTGGTGGACTAATAGCCAAGTGGTCTACAACGAGCGTCTACCAACGCGCCAAACCATCACGCAGCAGCAGAAACGTGTGCAAAAGACATTGCAGCAGAAGTAGCCAACATTGGTGTACTGTTCTTTGCCGACAATATCAAGCTGCAAATGCTGCAGATGGCCAGAGATACCATACAGCGACTTGGCTGGGAGACACTTTGCCATCCGCCGTACTCCCAGGACCTTTCGCTAATATATTATCACCTTATCAGTTTCCTGCGTAACCACTTTCTTGGGAAATCCTTCGCCAATGCAGATTTGCGGGAGGAGCTCAGGTCATCTTTGCGTCCAAGATCCTTCAAATCTATTTTTGTGTCTATTAAGCATGTTACTTTTGGATTCAAAATCTCAGCTTCAACCTCACCATGCAATAGCGAAGAATGACTCCACTCTTCATCTTTGACAACCCTCCTGGTAATAAGAAACTCATCTTGATTTACTTCCAGGTTATCTAATGACGAATCATCCCTATTCACCATCCATCTTCTTGGACGACTACTCGGCCTTGCTCCGTAGTGTTTCTTCTTTTACTTCCCGAGAATCCTACGATTGTTCATCTGTTTATCTTGTGGCCAGGTTGTGTGCTGGATAGTATCCTTGATTGGTGTATCGCAACTTTCTTTCATGCAAGACTCTGCCCTATCTGCAGTACTTGTTAGCTCTTCACTTTTATCTTTTTGTAACCTGAGTTCGAGGTCTTTCCCAATGTCTTGGATAGATTTTTATACTTCATCACACATCTTATCTTCGTTGGAGGCGATGTGTTTTTTCAAAACTTTCAGGTGGTTACTCAACGTATCTTGCCTTCTTACATTTTCACATCGACTTTGTTTTCCACGATCGAAAACCGTCCTGACCTTGTTGAGAGGAAATTTCTTCTTATGGTCCTTCCCGAACCAATCTCCGAGTATGTATTTGCCTCGACTTCCAATTTTCGCGTCATTAGTGGTTTCAGTGTTATTATTAGGCACAGCTTCGCCAACTTGACTTCTCTCATCCTCTTTCGGAAGTTTTCCATAACCTACTTCAGCTGGTTTCAGGATATCATGAGGTTTAAGGATTTCTTCCTTCCTATGCCTTGCTTTCCTTTTCTCCTGGACTGGACTAGGGCTGACTGACGTGGCACTGGAATGATCATTACCTTCAGAATATCCGCTTTCTGTTTCACTGGTTTCACTGACAGGTTCTCTTTTAATTGTGGCCAAGGGCCTCTCGCTTTCCCCATCCATCGGGTTTTCGACTGACGATACTTGACCCTCACAGTTGACCTTTCCATCTCTGTGTGTGTCCCCCGTTTTCCACTGTGTTAGCGGATCTTTCCGTGTGGGCTTTGATACTGGCGACGTTTCATTTTGCGTACCTTGGTTGCGCTCGTATACCACCCTCTTCGCAGACTCTTCTTTACGTTGAGTTTCTACTTGCGCAAGACGATTTTTAATTTCATTCATTCCGTCCTTTACATCCTTCAACGAGTCTTTAGCCATCTCCTCACCTCTCTGGAGTGATTGATGGCAACCTTCTACTCGTACCATCCGCCGAGTGATACTGTCAAGATGTCTTGACATTTCTCCTATCCTCGCCATGACTTGATTGTCTCCAACCCGTATAAGTTCCACCGTTTCCTCTGCTTTCTTGTCGACCCGATCCAGAATCCCCACAGCGGCAGCGGGTATAACGACAGCGTGTGCATGAGCCATTTCTTCTTTGAGGGCCTCCCTATCGTAGTACATCCGGTGTTCTATCTGCTGTTTGTCCTTCTCGCGCTGGTTGTCTACACGTCGCACAGATTCCTCGACTTCCTGCACACGAGACTGACATATTGTCCTCACCTCCTCCAACTGGTCATACATTTCTCTTTTGAATTCTTCACATTGTTGAGCCGTTGCCATACCCTTTTGCAATGACTCAAGTTGTCGCGTTACTGAGTGAAATGACATCTC